>CAJNDV010002669.1:175346-186971 GCA_905221635.1 Symbiodinium sp. CCMP2456
CTACTACTACTACTACCACCACTCGTCCTCCCCACCAGCTCCTAGTCCTATGCTCCCTGCTCTCTTTTTCTGCAGCTGCCTCATACCCTTAGTGTCATTCATGTCACGCTTAGTAGTCTACCGTGGTACACATATGTAATGCGATCGTGGTTGTTATGACTTCGGTTGGACAGTGCTGGGCGCTTCTGCGAAATGCCTACCCGCACCTCCATACTGAGTGGCTACAGGAAAGCTCCGAATACTTTAGGGTGAAACATGAAAGGGATCCGATGACAGCTACCGGCAACACTCGACCAAACCGAATATTCTGAACAAAAAGCATAGAGGTCTTCCGCTCATGATAGTCCTGCTGCACCCAAGCCTGGACCAATGAAACCATAAACCCCACACGGATCTCACTCGGCCATTGCCCTAGCAACACTGTTAAACTCAAAACCTGAAGCTCCCAAAACCTCAACCGAAACCCCCAGCCCCGAGCCTTCAACCCTTCATTGTAACCTGTCTGAGCCTTCAACCCTGAATCAGAAACCTTCAACCACGACCCCTGAACTTAAGCACTCCAGCCACCTTGTACATTGTAGAAACCTATATACTACAGAAGCACTGATTATGATACATGGCTCCCTTCCAAACTCTCTGGTCCAGCATCCTAAAGGTTAGCCTTTGGGAACGTATGGGGATTAGAATGCCCCAAATTTCAAATAGCCTAAAGATTACCAAGGTTACCTATATACTCTAAACACCCTAAACCCTAAACCTATACGGCTGAACAAAAGACCGAGCTGCATGGCTCTGCATTGCACACCTTTACTCGGCGATCCCTTGTTTTGTCAAGCTCGGGCCGAGTATAGGCTGCAGGCTAGGGTTTAGGGTTTAGGGNNCTCTCGCAACTCGGACGATGCAGGCGAGGATGGTTCGGTTTGAAGAGTTGCAAACAGTTGATGGTTCAGGCTTAGGGTTTACATCCTGGGTTTGGGGTAGTTTCGGATTTTCCTGAAGTGCAGTGGCCTGTCTCGGCTCGCACAGGACCGCTGCCTCTAGGTTTAGGGTCTAGGTATGTCTAGGTTTACAGGTGAGGGAATTAGTTTGGGGGAGGCGTTGAGGGTCTCGCAAAAATTTCAATTCAAGATTTCACTGGACAGTTTCAGATCACGAGACCATTAATATTAGAACAATTATGAACCTGATCAGTACAGCTTATGTAGTGAGTTTTTTGCCTCGCAGGGTTTGAGGGTCTACCGTTCAACGGCTTTCTGCGATCGGACGGGACGCTCACGTTAACTCACACGCACGAGCAGTCTTACATACTACCGCTTTGCACATGCTAGCAGTTCCGATCGATAGATGGTCATCACTGCGACCGATTCATTCACTCTGTCCTCAACCAACAAGCCAACAAGGCGAAACATGGTCCTCGCTCCACTCAACCCTTCGTGATTTTACGGAAAACTTGGCAGGAAAAGTAGCGACATGTTATAAGAAATCCATGCAGGCAGTGATTCACTGCCTGTCTTTGCCAGTAGCTTCGTATTTCCACCCAATTGCCCACTTGGCGTGCATAAATATATATATATATATATACACATACACACACCCTCTCTCTCGCTATTTCTATCTCTGTCTCTCTCTAATGTAGGGGCCTAAATAAATAGAAAAGGGTTTTGGGGCCCATTACACTATATTTAAAATAAGGAACCCCCAAAATTGTATAGGTAATTATTTAGGCCCCTATTTTATCTCGCTCTCGCCCTGGCTCGCTCTTTCTTTCTCTCTCTCTCTCTCTCTCTCTCTCTCTCTCTCTCTCTCTCTAGCTCATGCACACATATACGGGGATTGGATAAGGCGAAAGCGACAACTTCTATGCCATGTCTGTCTGCACTGGAACGGGGTGGTAAAAGATGGAGCTCCAGATCTGAATCCTATCGACCCGAGGAAGAGAAGAAGGAGGCAAAACGAACGGCACGAAGTACGCAGCCTCTCTTGCTGCTG
The DNA here is from genome assembly GCA_905221635.1 of Symbiodinium sp. CCMP2456. Taxonomy (NCBI): domain Eukaryota; class Dinophyceae; order Suessiales; family Symbiodiniaceae; genus Symbiodinium; species Symbiodinium sp. CCMP2456. The sequence continues at coordinate 177,336 of CAJNDV010002669.1, forward strand.
GCAGCATCTCAGTCTCCCTCTCGATGTTTAAGATCCCGAATTCCCATGGGTATGTAGGTAGGCGGCATGTACACATCTTCATGTATGTCTGTACATATATGCAGTATATACACACCGTCTACGTGCAAGAAACTCGGATTGGCACTCCTCTTCGCGTCCACATCTACGAGCACCAAGTTTCCACATTGGCTGATCTTGCCGGACCAAGCTTTCCAGGTGCCACTAGTCTGAGATCATCATACTTGCACCTGTAATGTCGGTGCGTGCCGTCGCCACAAACAGGGCTAAGCAGGGTAAGGGAGAAAGCCTACGCTAGAGATATACATTGTGAAAGCAGGTAGGCCCCTAAGTCCTACTAGCCCCATGCCCCAAGCCTTTGTCACGGATGCGCTGTAGCAAGTGTTCGACTGGTCAGCGGTCTTTCACCCTCTCAGCCGAACGAGCCTGAGGCAGGTCTGTTTGTGTAACATGCAGCTTCCTTTCTGCTACAAGACGGATGGCAGTGAAAATTATTTAATGAGAGTTCAGGCCAACATGCGAGACAAATGCAGAAATACAGTTGTTATGCTCATGCCAGTCTTCCAACTATAAATTCTACAAAGACTAGTTTGATGACCTAGCTGACCTAGCTTCTGCCAGGGGCACACACTTATAGCAAATACTACATATTCCTTCTCTACTATAACAGACCCTGAACCTACTTGGAGGATCATGGGCTTCGTAACTTAAAGGGCTCCTTAGCGGCTGGCTCTGAGGGATCTATATAAGGGTTCTACAAAGCCGGGGGGGGGTGGGGGGTTGGGTTGGGTTGCTGAAAGGATCATGGGACTGAATTGGGGTAACTATGGTTACGTTGGGCCCGAATTTAACTTACGATATTAGAGGCCTTAATAATTAATAACTATAGAGGCTCAAGTACGGTTGATGATAGAAATCCTGCATTACCTTAACGACCCTAAGCTATGGGAATTATGGTAGATATTCCTTATTTTGGGCGATGCAGTACTTAAATCATCAACCGTAGGGTGGTAGAGACGACTGCTGTATGTCACTCTCCACCGCATCGAAGGAATACCTCTGCCCATGGCTCTGAAACTCGAAACGGTGGGCAGTCTTCGCCATTTGCGGGCCGCAAGTGATCACTACTGCTCACTTCGCTTGATCACTCCAAGGCCTAACGGAAGATAAATCCGATGCTAAACCTAGAGGATCTAAAGCCCCAGCCCTTTTATCTAAACCCAACCCTGCTCCTCAAATTCTGCAATCTAAGACCTCGATTCATTCCTAAATCGCCTGTAAGCCCTAATCCATCAAACCTGTTTCCAAATTCCAAAACCGCATATTTACTGTAAGTCCGCATGCCTAAACCTTCAAAGCCCTAAGCCGTCGAGCCCATCAGGGTTGCTGTTTGCTTAACTAGGAGTCGGAAATCAGATCTAAGCTCAAGTTTGCGGGGCCTGTCCACGTACGTTTTTGTTAGAATGATTAAGGGGTGTTTGGAGTCTAAGCTGAAACTCACTCCTTCGTCATTTTTCCAGCCGTTTTCAATCGAACGTACAGGTGCAGCTGCGGAGGATGGTGTGACACGGCAGGCAAGCGCCTGGAAACAAGACCCGCAATGAGCCCGCCTATGGCGATGGCGCTCAAGTGTCATCCTCACGATCGTAGCCGCTACCGGGCACCTCACCAGCATTGATATCGAAGCCAGCAATACGGATGCTGCTTCTTCCGCTCTTTTCCCAGTCCGCCCACACCTGACAGACAGAGGACCGAGCCACCGTTTTGCGTCTGAATGCCATAAAACATATGTCCCAAGCCAGTCTAAACCAAAGTCCCCGAGACTTCCGCGCCGGATCTTCAACTGGGCCGGACATGACCCAAAATGAAAACCATAAACTTCATAGCCTAAACCCTACGTGGAGGATCATGGGACTTAGTAAATACAGTTAAGTATAAGTCTAGCTAATTTAATCATAGCCCTAATTGCTAGGTTTCATGGTCCCGACAGCAACGGGGGGAGACCAAGATCCCCCACCTCACGGATCTCGCCATCAGCCGATGTGCTTCCAGCATAAGGGGTATCAAGCTTTCCCAGAAAGTCCTGGGTGGCAGGGCTTCAGGACTTTAGGGCTTAGGGCTTCAGGGATTTAAAGGTTTAGGGTTTATGACATAACCTTGAAACTGATACTAGCCTTTACTAGACCTCAACCAAAAGGCCTTGGCAGAGAGCCGTGGAATGACTTTCCGACCGCCTTCAAGACCTCGGAGTTTAGGTCTTCGGGTTTGCTTGGGGCTGGGAGTTTTGGGAGTCGGGCTTGCAGGTTGCGGGCTTCGAGTTTGGTTGGGGGTCTTGGGTTTGGGGTGGCAGAGGCTAGAGTTGAGGGGTTTAGGGTTTAGGGCTTAGGGTTGAGAGTGTTAGTCTGTGCACTTGCGCTGCGCTTCCAAAAAATGCAGGCGACGGCAGGTCTGGACAGCTGATGAGATCGGGCCTGCCTACAACCGCCTTTCAAGCTGTTCCATGCACACGGGAGCCTAGGGCCTATGAGCACCTAAGGACCTTCTAGAACCAAGCAGGGTTCAGGTGTCTGTGATATCTACGGTGCAGTGAGTTTCGAATTTTACCGGGGTCTCGCGCCGCAGGTACAGGCTACTAAGGGTAAGGTTTCGGGTATACTATACTATAACTATATGATAAGGAACCTCAAAATGCTATTCTAACTATTATGGCCGCTATATCTACTCACAACTCGCAGCCAGCCCTGGACCCCATAACTCGAACCTGATCTGCGCCAAGGAGCCCAGCAGGCAGATGGTAAAGTTCAGAACTTCATCTCCCTCTTTCAGCGGGACATCTACAGGATGCGGGATCACCCCAAAGAGTTGGCAGGGCGGTTCGGTCTCGATCTCAGCGTCGCTTATCACCGTCTCCTGGGCGGTTCTTGGAGGCACTTCACAAGCCCAATTTTTAATCGGGCCTTGTGCTTTTCTGCTGCTTCTTAAGGTCATACCATATACTCACATAGAAAAACCCTTGTTCAAGAAAGGTTGAGTATCGAGGGAATACTTCTGCCCGTTGATCTCAAACTCGAAGCGGTGGGTAGGCTTCGCCATGGCCGAGCTTCTCTTCGAAATGTCGGCCGCTAGTGTTCACCAATGTAGGAGCCTTACTAATTAGAATAGGGTTTTGGGGCCCATTAAACTAAAAACTACAATAAGGAACCCCCAAAATAGTATTGGCAATTATTGAGGCACCTATATTACTTTGCTAGACCACTCCAATGCTGGCCCTTCCTGCAGGCTTGCAAGCAAGAACGCCCCGTAGTGAGCCTCCCAATGCTGGCCCTAAACCCTCAAACCTAATGCCAACTTCCAAAACCGCAGACTTCATGTCCGAGTCGAGGCCATGAGGATTGCTCTTTGTGCTCTGGGCGTCTGTCTACATATCGGGGTTTCTGAAAATAGGGGACCCTAATATAGTACCCTAAATAATAGGATCCTTAATATACGGACCCCAAAATAAGGTACCCCTAATTTTCGGAAACTCCCATATAGTCATCAAAATATGGAGGATCCGAGTGTTTAGGGGCCTTATCAGGGTGCCCCCCCACATCTCTGAAACGCACTGATCCGTCTCCTTTTCCCCTGCTACTCGAAGGTGCAGGTGCAGCTTCGGAGGATGGTGTGACACGGCTTGCAACGCCTGAAACCAGGGCCCGCAATGAGCCCGCCTATGGCGATGGCTCTCAAATCTCTAAGACTCTTCCGGTAGATTTGGGTCGGCCTCACCATCGTAGCCGCTACCTGGCACCTCACGAGCATTGATATCGAAGCCAGCAATACGGATGCTGCTTCTTCCGCTCTTTTCCCAGTCCGCCCACACCTGACAGACAGAGGACCGAGCCACGGTCTGCGTCTGAATGCCCTAAAACATTTGTCCCAGACCAGTCTAAACCAAAGTGCCCGAGGCTTCCGCGCCGGATCTTCAACTGGGTCGGACCTCGAACCCTAAACTTCAGACCCTAAATCCTACGTGGAGGGTCATGGGACCTAGTAAGCAAAGTTACATGTAACTACCGTAGTTGGGCCTATACCTGATAATTTATACACCACTACAAGTATAGATAGGCATAAACCCGAAACAACGAAGATCCCCCACCTCACGGTCCTCACCATCAGCCGATGCGGCATCAAGCTTTCCCAGAAAGTCCTTGGTGGCTCGAAACAGTTTGGGGCTTTTTAGGGTTTCTCTGGCTTCGTGGGTTTATTCTAAGCCAAGCTACGCCTAAGGTTTGAGTTTCAACTTCTGCAACCCTGGAGCTTCCAGCCCAAATGACACCTACCTAAAGTCTCCATTGTAGTTCCTTTTTGGGGATACCTTATAAAATCCTTAATATATATTTGGTTTAACCAAAAAAGGAACCACAATGGAGACTATAGGTAGGGCCTAGCTGACTTAAGGCTACTAATTACACAAAGGCTTTGGGGTGCACTGAACTATCAAAAGATGTATGATTACATGGGGACTACTAAAGGGGTACAATAGCTTATGTGATTCCGGCCTTCATTTCAAGAGCTTGAAGCTGGACCTTGAAGTTACCAAACATCCTGGCTAAAGTTCAGCAGTTCCTGTTCGAGCAGTCTCTAGTCGAGCTCACTACTGTCGTATCGGAAATCCCCCGACCCACCCTTTGGACCCCATAATGAAACCCAGGTTACTACTACTTTCTGCTGAAAACCAACAGAAATCCGAAACCCACAAACCGGAACCCTAAATCCTTAGCAGGCCCAAAACCCCCAAAACAATACCCAAGTCCCAAAACCCTAGGCCCCCCGTCGCCCCAAACGCCTGAACCCTAAGCACAACACACAAATCGGGCCCTAAGACTTAGGCCCCAAACCCTAAGCCCCAAAACCCTAGACCACGAACTCGCAAAAACCGACGAAGAAATCACGAAACAAATCAAGAACGAACTTTCGAACGTACTGCCAAGAAATCGGTAACCGCGAACGACAAGAAGAACCCGCAGAAAACTGCGAAATCGAGAAAACCGACGACGAAATCGCAAAAAGACACGAAGAACCCTCCAAAATTAACAAAGTTCGCTGTTGTGCGCAAAAAAAGCACTAAATTACGAAACAAACTACTGATCCATTCAACTTTAAACACATAGTCAGGAAAGAGAGAAGCTTGGGGTTTAGAGTTTAGACTGCATTGAACCGTCTCGCAGCAGAAGCTGGGACAATATAAACCCTCAACCCTGAAACCCGTCAAAAGCCGCGACTATGCGAAGAGCATCTGGCACTTTCAACCCAGACGCCTGAACCCACTCGAAGCCCCTTCAAGCCAAAACCGCAGAACCCCTGTAAAGCCTAAAACCGAGCAGCCCCAAAGCGGAACGCTTAAAGGAACCCTTGAAAGGACCCTTAAAGGCCAAAGGCCAGAGAGCCCTGGAGTTCTTGGGGGCCTTTCTATCCATGCTAAACCTCACTCGAAGGTTCATTTGACTTAGTAAGTACCTATAGTCTATAAGGTACCCCCAAAAAGGAACTACAATGGAGACTATAGGTAAGGGTTCTAAGTACCCAACATGGGCTCGTGCTGATAAATGATTCTGGGTATAGTTAATCGATAACCCTAGTTACTGAGTCCCTGGATCGCGTAAGCAACCACGAGGCCTTGGCAGAGAGCCGTGGAATGACTTTCCGACCGCCTTCAAGACCTCGGATTTTAGGTCTTCGGTTTTGCTTGGGGCTGGGAGGTTGGGAGTCGGGCTTGCAGGTTGGGGGCTTGGAGTTTGGTTGGGGGTCTTGGCTTCGAGGTGGCAGCGGCCAGAATTTAGAGTTGAGAGTCTTAGGGCTCGGGATCGAGGATTCGCGTGTGCGCACGTGCGCTGCGGTTGGAGTCCATGAGCAGCTCTCCACACTCGGGGTTCGGGTGTCTGTGACATTTACCGTACGGCTACTTCCGACTTCTACCAGAGTCTCGTAATGCGCCCTGGACAGGTACAGGTTCGAGGTTGCAAGGACCACGCCGTTTGAGTCGAGGCGGTGGCCATGAGGAGGTACCGCCACTAAGCATGGGAATCGAACGCCTCAAAACTCGAACCATATCTGCGCCAAGGAGCCCAGCAGGCAGATTGTAAAGTTCAGAACTTCATCTCCCTCTTTCAGCGGGACATCTACAGGATGCGGGATCACCCCAAAGAGTTGGCAGGGCGGTTCGGTCTCGATCTCAACGTCGCTTATCACAGTCTCCTGGGTGGTTCTTGGAGGCACTTCACACGCCAAATTTTATTCGGGCCTTGCGCTTTTCTGCTGCTTCTTAAGATCATACTATATACTCACATAGAAAGCGCTTGTTCAAGAAAGGTTTAGTATCGAGGGAATACTTCTGCCCGTTGATCTCAAACTCGAAGCGGTGCGTGGGTGCTCGGGTATCAGAGCCAGTCGCCACGGTGGCAGGGCGTCTGCAACCGTTGCCCATGCGCAGGAATGGCTTCTGACCAGTCTCGGCCGGAGCCGAGATCCTGACCCCTCGGTATTATTATAGCAATCTATAGTGTATTTTAGTATACTATAAGATGTGTATCCTAGGATACTATAATAGAGTTTTCAGTATGTTATAGCACATTAAAGTAGATTCTAGGCTACTTCAGGGTAGCTTGAAGCCACACAACTTCGCGGAACATCCCACGACCACGAGATCCCAGCTTAGAACAGGATGGGCGGGCGAGTTTGCTATGCCAGCACTACAGAGCTCCATTCGTGTCACAGGCAATAGCCACACATGGAACACCAGTACTGAGAGCAATGCGTGCCGGCGCCCTCTTCTCTGTCTCTCTGACTCTCTCTCTCTCTCTCTCTTCAGTAGCTGGCGGTTACTCACGACAGTACGATAATGGGAGAGCCGCAGCATGAGCACCTGCAGCGTCCAGGCAGCTCTGCGACGTACGTCTCACTTAGGTACCTTGACCCCCCAAACCCTCGTTGCGAGGCTACAATATCCATCCGTAGATCATCGTAGATCCCTGGCAGGAGATGTTGCGCCGTGAAGAGCAACGTTTGGAGCTCCATAGCCAAAACCCCAACCGCTATCGACAACACCCAGCTTCTACGTGAACCCCTAGACACCGCACACTGTCGAAGTGCGAGAAAGGATTATTAGCCCACACTGCTACGATAGAGACTGCAAGTTTACATGCGCATGCACACTGACGCACCTGGGCTGTACTGTATACTCTTTACCATTTACTTTTCACACACAACATTCATGTATACACTGATTTGCCTAAAAAAACTTCGTTGCTGAACCACAAAAAATGTACTCTCGGCAGACACCTGGTAGTCCGCACTATGAGGCCGAGCTTGCCTTCGAAGGTCGGACATGAGAGGGAACCGTCCACGGGTCGGCCGTCCTTGGCGAGCCTCTGCAGCATAGAGGCTGACTTGAGTGCTGTTTAGGATTGTTGTAGTTTTTGGGGGGTATGTCAAGGTTCCTGGTTTGGGGAACTACCAGACCGAGAAATTGTTGCAGCATTGCACTCTTTAGAATTCTACTCTGGTATTCAAGCAACGTACGCAAAGCTGGTCTAAGCCCTTGCCCTCTTTCTTCGCGCTTAATGTGCTGCCACTGCCTGGGTCTTTCGGATCGTCAACAGCTTCGGTTGAGAACCACGACAGCCGTTAAATAACTTGGAATCGGGTCTGGAAAAAACAGTCCGTGCATGGATCTTCAGGCCGGCCGAAATCCTATCTGACCTATCTTCCACCCAAACTTCTAAACCACACTTAAACCCTAGAACTATATACAGCTTGACCTCCAGCCATCTCAGCACCACACCTCTCGACTGACAGATCCGGTCGTGCCAATTCCGACACATTTGTGCTGGCACTCGTCAGTAGCTGATCCATGTACGAATCATTTGCCTTCTGGCAATTTCTCGTCAGCCTCTTCCTGTATCTCTCCTCGCAGATCCGAAGCAAGGTTCTTCGGGACCTCCTGGGGCGGTGTTGCTTTTGCCATGCTGGGTGGTCCTGCCACTCCTGCCTTTTGCTTGGGCAACCTAAAGCAGGTTTCTGCCCGAACCTCTGGCGGCAGATCCACCTCAAGGCTCTCTGGCATTTGTTGGGGTGGTGCAGGTGCTGGCTTTGCACGATTAGGCACATTTCTCTTGCGATCTACGCTCGTGCCTGGGTCTGGCAGAACAGAGGAGAAACTCGGCACCACCTCCGGATCACTTTGGAGATCTCGGATCGGCTGCCGATCTTCGGATGTCATGAAAGCCAGATCGAAGTGAACGTAGCAGCCCTGCGTGAGACCTCGCGCGCTGATCAGCAAGGAGATCGCTGCTGTCCAATATGCTACCACCTCCTGACCCATGTAGGAGAAGGTGTAGACTTGAAGAAGAAACGACAAAGTAGCTTCTCCGGTTTTCTCACTCTGCACCAGAGACACAAAATAGTCCGTCCGCAAGTTGGATTTCAATGACAGGCGTGTCTCCCGAATGAAGGACAGGAGGCCCCGGAAGAACACCTGACGTCCGTCGGTTTAGGGTTGAGGGTTTAGGGGTTTAGGGGTTTAGGGGTTCAGGGGTTTAGGGGTTTAGGGGTTTAGGGTTTAGGGTTTAGGGTACTACGGGGGCCCGAATAATTAGAACCGAGTTCTGGGGGACATGACAGGGACGATAAGAGAATGCTACCATCGTTTCAGACCCCTTTGATACGCATCCAGAATCCAGAATGTGTCAAGAAGGAAGGGATCAGAGCTGGTGGGACATCCATGCCAACATTCGTTCATAGCTTGGACACACATACGACATCACTTCTTGCCGACACGCGGGGTATAGTGTTTCCGCCCTTGGGCATCTTCTATCGTTCCGCACTTCTGGCTTTAGGCTGACGTGGGCTTGGCAGCCTCTGAAAAGCTGGTAGGAACGGCCGGAGGCTCCGAGAAGCACCGGAATGTGAAGGGAAGCTGTAGGATGTGACCTGGAGAGAAGGACAGAAAACTCATTGCGGAGTCCTTTCGCAAGAGTTTCGGGGGTGTGGGGCGTTTCCGCACAGTACACGGTCCCGAATGTGCTGGGGTCACAGGGCTAGCTAGTGCGTCTTGTGGGCAAGACGTGTGTTGGCCTGTCTTAGTGTGACTTCGGCCCATTTTCGCTTTTCCCACCCTCCACAAGCCTCGAAAATGGGAGGGGATGGGGGGGGGGGAGACTTTGGGCGACTAGACCTGGCGAGTGTCATGGTCCAGGCGGACGAGTGTGCCTCCCTAGTTGTCGTGCTTTTGGATGTCTAGATTTTGTGCTCTGGACTACCGACCACCATTCAGCAAAACATGTCAACGAATGTCTCGGTGGGCAGGGCTGGACTTTCGCTTATTCAAGTAGATCTCAGTGGCCCGGGCGAGCGGATGATACCTGATCTGCTCCTATGCCTTAGCCCCATACTTGAAGGGTCATAGTGGTTGTACAAGTAAGGTAGCTATCGTCTGCGATAATCCCAATTCAGGTGCTCAAAACCACTGACCTCCATAAAACTTTGCTCATGGCTACCGTGGACCTTTAAGTGCTGATAGCTCGGAGGTACAAGCACTCTTGGAAGGTCATCTTCCTTCTCTTCTTCTCTCTCTCTCTC
>CAJNDV010002669.1:195116-212923 GCA_905221635.1 Symbiodinium sp. CCMP2456
ATACGTACATACGTACATACGCACACGCATGCACGTACCCCTGCATCAATGCATCCATACATACATCAATACATCCACCTGGACATACACCTATACACACACACTCATGATTGCATACGAAGTCTTTTTACGTTGATGTCCCAGTATACGAAGACATGCGCTTCGCCCACACTCTGTTTGTGGGCATCTGTGCCCCGGCCCGAGCCCAGGCTGACCGCGAGTGCTGCAACTGCTGCGAGGTTCAGCAGCATCGTCCCCGCAACCAAGTAGAGGAACTGCCGGAGGGAGGGGGGGTGCCGGGGGGCGGCGGGTGTTGTTTGGGGTTGTTAGGATTTAGGGCTTCTGATTTCGGGTCTTAACGCTTCGATGGTCTAATTATAAACCCTAATACGGAATTTGTAGGGACCCTACAAAAAGGTAGGTTTTGGTAGGTTCAGGTAAACCCTGAACCTTCGGGCTGAGGGTGTCGTGTACTGTCGGAGCTCCTCTCCTCCAGTGCCTACCGAGCTCCAATTTATGCCGTAGTTTAGGGTTTAGGGTTTANNCCCCCCCCCCCCCCCCCCCCCTTGTACCCTCCACTAGGGTACCTGGTCCCAAAACAATGGGTATGTAGCGTCTAGTTTCTGGTAGGTGGAGGGCCTGGGTCTACTTAAGATCTACATGTAGCGACCTAGTAAGCAGAACAGGGTTTATGGTTTAGGGTTTAGGCGATCAGGGGATTGTAGTGGCACTTCATCCGAACAACGCAGAAATTGTTTATCACCACGTGCAGCTAGCTGCCACAAGATTCTATGTAGACGTACCTTCACCAGGAAACAAACGCAAACCACACTCTGTCCAAGTTTTAGGGCTCGTAGTACTTATCGCTTCTACACTTGGTCTATCCATATGCCAGGAGCCGCGGGAAACCCTAAACCTTTGAGGTTTAGGGCTATTTAACCCTCATCCTTCCAGCGGAGTTGGGAAACGAGATTTCAGACAAACAACTCCTGGCAATTAGCAAAACTCTCCACTGATCCTACCTATAGTCTCCGTTGTAGTAGGCCCAAAGCGGAACTACAATGGAGACTATACGTAGGTACCCTAAACCCTAAAAACCCTAAACTTTCACTTCACTTTGCAACCCTAAATCCGAAGCCCTCAAGTCCAAAAAGCTGGACTGTGCTCCTGGGCTTTAACGTTCCGATTTCGGCTTCTGAGGTTTTTTTCTTCTATAAGTGTTGGCGGACTTCTAGGGGACTGTACCACCAATTAATTCAAGCCACATATAGTAGGTTCAACAAGTCTTAGCAGGCAGTCGAAATGGCAACAGCGCTACAGCCACAGCAACGATCCGTGAACAGAACAAGCAAGAACCTCTGAGATCCTGAGCCCACCCCGAAAGATCTGAACCACCAACACAGGCGCAGTGTAAGGTTTCTAAATTAGTGATGGCCCTTCTGCTTTGCACGATCCAGGAGTATCCCCTCGAACCCTAAACCGTAAAAGCCCTAGAGTCCCCAACTTTACTAAAGCCCTATAATCCCATATCCCTCTAAAGGAGCCCTCAAAGGAGCCCCTAAAGGATTCCTTAAAGGAACTCTTAAAGGAACCACAGGACATTCCCAGGGGTGACGCGCCATGAAGGAGCCCCCGGCCATGAGGGCCAACTTGGAGGAGGACGCCTGTCTTATGTAGAGGCCGTAATAACTGGAATAGGGTTAGGGTTTAGAATGTAGGGGCCTTAATACTTGGAATAGGGCTTTGGGGGTTCCTTAGTATAATTATAGTATACTATACCCCAAACCCAATTCTAATTATTGAGGCCCCTAATATTAGGTTTCGGGGTTCCTAGAAGGGATCTATCAGGGTTCCATCAGGGGTTTCGACTCTCACACTCGCACAAGGCCGGCAAGGCTCCATCAGGGGTTTAGTGTCTGTATAGGACCGGGGCCTTTGGGTTTCAGGTTTAGGGGTTGTAATGGTTTGGGGTATCTCGGTTTGCAGGGGTACGTGTAGTTGCTAAGAAGCTTGGACACTCTGCAGCCGTAAACTGTCAAGGTATGGTTTAGCATTTCCTAATCATCTCATTGACCTACACGAATCGCAAGCACCCTAGATGACGGCGGAGAGCTCTGGAAAAACAGGGGTGGCCCCTTGCGATTACCTTCTGAAACCCGAAACATGGGGGGCTGAAGTGGCCTGAATAGTACTTCAGGACGCTTTGATGCATTGTATACTCTGCCTATGGTTTGGTGCGATTCATGCTATGTTTTTTTGCATCCAGCCTGCATTGCTTCTGCCCTAAACCCAAACCCCAAACCCTACACCCAGCCTCTGCGCTGTAGCGCTGAGAGACGAACCAGGCCCCGGCAACCAGCAATGTGGCGATCGCGGCCACCCTCGACTCCGGATGTATAGGGTCTGGGGTTTAGGAATATGCCCTGAGTCTTTATTAGGGTTCTCAGTAAGAAGCCTATGGGGTTATAGGGCCAGGGTTGCTTAATCAGGTTCCTACATTATGGGGCCCAGGGTTTTGAAGCTAACACGAGGGACGTTCCAGATTTTTGTGGCATCCTGTATGTTGGGCCAATGAGGGGTCCTTTCAAGAAGTATGTGACTATTCAGGCAGAGTCTGTCTTGTGTCCCGTAGTATACGATGCTGCTGTGTGGCCTTAGGGTTTACCCGGCGAAGTTCCCAGAAGAGTTCCACGCGTTCGCCCTTGCCCCTGCGACCGCCAGAAACCCATAAATGAGGATGAGCTTCAGGATCAGACCAGGCTGGCAGATGTTGGGGCATCAATCTCAGGTAGAACCCATGGGCCCCTAGTATGGGCCCTTGACCCTGGGACCCTAATATACCTACTATATACCCTATATATACCCTTAAGGGACCCTAGAACCCCCCTGAAGGCCCATGTTAGGGGCCCATGGGTTCAACCTTAGAATCAAGAAGCACGCATTCGAAGACCGTAAAACTCTGAACACTTAACCAGCAACTCTAAGGCCCTCAGCTGCCAATTGCTGCACCCTCAACCCAGGTGTAAACCCACAACCTAGCCCGAGAATCGCTCAATACGCTGCGTTTAGGGTTGAGGGCTAGGGTTTAGGGTTTAGGGTTTAGGGTTTAGGGTTTCGGGTTTAGGGTTTAGGGTTTAGGGGCTTGGGGGTTACCGGATTTCGGCTTGCTGATTTTGGATCGGCCTTGGGTTTAGGGCCTTGGCACTTTGCAATGGCGAAGCTATTCCCGCCATGAGCCGCCTCGACTCTAGAACAAGGCCCAAGGCCTCAAAAGCCCTGAAAACCTGAATCCAAAAACCCTACAAAACCCGGCCTCCTCCCAAACCTGAACCCTAAACCCTAAACCCTAAACCCCTAAACCCCAAGATAAGACTCCAAACCGCCAAACACGACAAAAGAAATGCGATAATGCCCCTACAAGGCCTTATAACCCCGTCACCCCGATGAAGCACTTACAAAGCTCTCCAACGCATCAACCCACCTAAATCCACCCAAACAAGACCGTCTAAAGCCCTAAACTATCACAAGCTTACAACATGCTCTCGAATCGCTGATTCCGGCCCTCTTTTGCACAGGCTTGAATGATGCTCGCCGGTCCAGATTCCCCAAACCTTAAACCGCTTGTAAAGCCAACCGCCACCGCTGCCACCAAGGCTCCAGTCACTGAGCAACAGCAAACCCAAGAAGATCGCGACCAGGACCAGATAGTTAGCCTCCGCAAGGATTTGAATTTCAGGGTTGGCTTCCGGGGTTCCCTAAGCCCTAAACCCTAAACAGCAAAATAGGGTCCGCCCTTAGAGGACCCTAAAAGGTTCCAGAATAGGGTCCCCCTTAAAGGGTTCCAGGGCTTTTTCAGATAGTTGACCACTGCGCGTTTAGGTCTTCAACTTTTGTGGGTGCTAGGGCTAGGGTGCACCTGTCAGGTTTTTAAGAGTCGTTCCAAAACCTTTGCTTCGTGAGAATACTTACGCTTTGGTCTCTGGACTTGTAGAGTCTAGGGTTTCTAGGGTTTACCATAAGCCCTGAATCAGGTTTTAGGGCTCTTAGGTTGTACATTGTGGTAAGTAGCGTTTTCGCTTCAAGGTTCGAGCGGATCGGCACGTTTATGGCATGTGCTGTAGATATCCAGCCTCGAGGCTGCTACCTCTTAAGGGTTGAGGGTTGGGAGGCTCAGGGTATAGGATTTGGGAATGAGGGTTCACGGTTTAAGGTTATCGGATCAAGGCTCCGAGCTATTTGTGAGGCTTTAGGCTTGTAAGGGTCCCATGGAAAAGGAACTTGTCACCATCATCATCATCATCATCATCATCATCATCGTCACCATCATCGTCATCATACATGCTGCACCCGCTCTGCGAGATGTAATTTCGTGGCATTGCCACTGTCAGTGGAAGCAACACATCCAACATCAGCACAGCATCTCAAGTCGTGGGCATAGTAGCTGTGGCCTGAGTAGAGAAAAAGCGGGTGGGGGAGGCGCAGCTGCATCAGTTACAGATGTGGCCACCATCCTATACTACCTATAGTCTCCATTGTAGTTCCTTTTTGGGGGTACCTTATAAAATCCTTATTTTGTATTTGGTTAAACCAAAAAAAGGAACTACAATGGAGACTATAGGTACTTGTGATGACTTCGCCTGCCTGGCTGTACCTTCGACTCCAAAACTGAACTTGCTAATGTCAGCATCTCGGCGTATCAGTTCGCAATCACAAGCAGCACGAATACCACGTAAGCCCAACATCCAACAGCTTGAGCCAAAAAGCACATGTGAAGCTTGCTGCCTAGTCGTTCATCAGCTTCCTTTGTGAAACCTTCTCAAACCCTCTAGCAGGCTCTAGCAGACCGAGTCATACTGTTTCCAGTACAGAACGAATTTGCTAACCGAGAAATCAGCAGATCTGTAAAAGCCCTCATGCCCCTCACAGCTACACCCCGCCGGCTTGCCTGAAAGTGCAGGATGTTCTTCTTGAGTCTGCTGCGCGCTTCCTCCGAGTTCTCCGGCGTCCGAACTACGAAGAAGGACTTCCTGGGCAATTCTTCCAAACCCTAAACCCTAAACCGTGAAGTGAACTGAAGACCATGAGCTTCCCCGGAGGCCAAGCCACGTTTGCGGGGAACAGTTGCAGCCGTGGAGTTGGAAGATGCTCATAAGAATAAAAACGGCACCCCATGAAACAGACAAACCCATCTTTGAAATGGTTAGCTACTACAACTTTTGTGTTTGGTCTGGTGTGGTCTGCGTAGTTCCTCAAGTACTGGCCCAAAAGATACGCCGAAAGGTGGCCATGTGTTGGAATGTCATGTAGGAAAATGATTAAGAAACCGCGGGTCCTTATTCAGGTTTTTTTGCTATATTCATCCTACTGCTTTGGGGTTCTATGGCCAGGGTTTCTGAATCAGGTTCCTACATTACAATGAATCGGGCTCTCCGTGTGCAAGGGAAGCTACCGCAAGGCCCCGATTTCAAAGTATGCAACATGCCACAGCAGGAGCCTACGGAAAATCCGCGTCCGCGCACCCACCCTAACTACGCTCTCTCTCTCTCTCTCTCGCTCTCTCTTTCTCTCTTTCTCTCCCTCTCTCGCTCTCTCTCTCTCTCTCTCTCGCTCGCTCTCTCGTTTGCTCTCTCTGTCTCCCTCTCTCTCTCTCTCTGTATCTCTCTCTCTCTCTCTCTCTCGATCGCTCTCTCTTTTGCTCTCTCGCTCTCTCTCTCTGTATCTCTCTCTGTCTGTCTTCCTCTCTCTCTCTCGCTCACTCTCTCTCTCTCTCTCTTTCACTCTCTCTCTCTCTCTGTCTCTCTCTCTCTCTCTCTCTTTCTCTTCTTCTCTCCCTCTCTCTCTTGCATGATGATCGTGCAAAGTGCCCACCGCAACTATTTCGGGTCTTCGGCTTGGAGGCCGTGAGGGTTCAAACTGAAGTTTTGCCGGCTATAGCTATGGCCATAAAGAACGACAACTCTCATCTTGTACTCTCGTGCGGAAAACGAGAAATAGAGTAGGGTTTAGGGTTTAGGGTTTAGGGTTTACATAGAGTAGATACATTTTGTTGCGTCCACATGCATGTAGCTTCGCCACAAACCCAAACCTGACAACTACGTCAAGCTGAACCCCACTGTTCGGAAAGGTTTGCAGATTAGGTGCACTTGGCCAGGTGCCCCTGCTTGCATAGAATCCAACAGACCTGCCAGTAAAACCCTACAGAATCAGGAACGCAACCCTGCGCACTCCTCAGAACTTCTCAACCCACGCAAACTTAACCAAACCTAACTGTTCCCTTGAAAACCGCTGTTAATTGCTTCAACCCTAACCCCCAAAACGCCAAACCCTAAACCCTAATCCCTAGACCCTGAACCCTGAACCCTAAACCCCCTGACCCCCCAAAAAAAAGTTTCTGCCAGGTTGCCAAGGCTGCAGTGCGGCAGGGCGACCTGCGGCCACACGCAGGGCGCCGGCTGCTGACTCGACGTCCTGGGCAGAAGCGTAAGATCGAAGCCTTGAATCATTAGAATAGGGTTTTGAGGGCTCCTTTAAAGGGTTCCTTAAAAGGGCTCATAAGGGCTATAAGGGTTCTATAGTATAGAAGCCCTCATAATTAGAACAGGGTTTTGAGGGTTCCTTTAAAGGGTTCCTTAAAAGGGCTACTAGTAATGGTTCCTTTAAAGGGCTCCTTTAAAGGGCTACTATAAGAGTTTAGGGTTTAGGGGCCTTAATAATCAAAACGGGTTTTTGGGGTGCATTATAGTTTCATCAGGATAAGAACCCCCCCCAAAAAAATGGTATAGGTAATTATTTAGGCCGCTATATTAAGGACTTCAGGCCACTGCTTTGCGGCTCAGAGTAGGGGAGGGTGGTGTGCACAAGGAAACTGGGCTTTTGAACCTGCGAGCTTTCTTGGCATCTGCGGCAAAAAGGCAAAACACACGTACACGGACAAAGCTATATCGACAGGAGCAGGAAACTCTGTAAAGTCTGCACAAGCGACTGCCCGACATGCCCTCGATTGCCGCAATGCTCCCGAGGTTGATGAGGGCGCCCCACTTCTTCCTTGAGTTGGCTCGAGATGCTTCGGCTGTCTAACCTGCAACTGAGCTGCTGGTTATGGCGGCGCCACACAGCTGTATTAGTCGAAAATGCACCGCAAGATAAACGGAACACGAGGACGAACAGTGATGCTGGATGCGGCGGTGCAGGTCGCGACAGAATGAGTCATTTCGGCATGGTAGAATAACCCTAAACCCTAAACAGTGAAGTTGCAGTAGAGACAGCGGCATCGCAGCAAGAGGAGAGGTGGCAGAAACTAAGGCGCTGGCAGGAGCAGTCGCGTTGGTGGTAGTAGTAGTAGTAGTAGTAGTAGTAGTAGTAATAATATAGTAATAATGATATTATAGTAGTAGTAATAATAATAAGAATAAGAATAGAATACTAGTAGTAGTAATAACCACAATAACAATAATAATAGTGACGGGAGCAACAAATCTTAGTTTTCGTCGTTGTTCTAGGCTATCGTATCGCTCGTCGTCGTAGGAGCAACCGTAGCAGCGCGAGGGGTAGACATGAAGAGCAAAGGAAGCGGGAAGCAGGTGTGCAGCAGCAGCAGCCAAGCTGGTGGAACGGGCAGTCGGGTTCCGGCACCGGTAGCAGCAATAGCTTCAAATCAAGGTGGGAGCATCAGAGACATGGGGGTTCCGAAAATGGGGACCCTAATATTGCACCCTAAATAATAGGATCCTTATTATAAGGACCCCAAAACAAGGTACCCTAATTTTCGGGACCTCCCACATACCCACAGCAAGCCGCTTGCATTTGTTCATGTCTATCCTTGCGGAATGTACACCGAGAGGACTTTCCCGGCTAAATCTGGTGCCAACGGAGCCCCATCCAAAATGGCAGCTTGATGCCATTAACTTCGCTCCAATCTGAACAACTTAAACACAACCTTAGATCCTAAACCCTTGATGCCCCAAGTTCATAACTCTTAGGGACCGTAAAGCCTTAAAATCTTTGAGCAAAGAGGCGCGGCCATGTTTGGGATCAGTCGCCGAGTCAGTCGCATGACTCCATTCCTCAGCTCGACAAGGCAGGCAAACACATCTCACCAAATATAAGGGCCTCTATCAACTGGATAGGGTTTTGAGATATTCTATTATGCTGTGATAGTATCTGCGACGACCTTAACAATGATGATAGGGCGCTAGATACAAGTGATAGTATCCCTAGTTTTTCGGCCCCTATATTGCGGTTCGGGATACAGAGGTACTGAACCATGCCACTGCGACACTGCTTCCGAGTCGCTAAAGCCTAAACCCTCCACCCTGAACCCTGAAGACCAAACCTTAAACTGCTGCTCTACGGATCCAGCTTGCCAATCTCCAGGTTTAGCCGTTGAAGGTGTGGAGCACAAGGATTAGGGATTAGGGTTTAAAGGCGCGTTTAGGGTTTGGGGTTTAAGGTTTAGAGTTTTGGGTTTACGGATTAGGGCTGCCGGATGTGAGCCTGGAGGCAAGTTCAGGTAGATCATCTTGTCCCAATCGTCCACGTCTCCCTCCGAAGCACTTCCCGGCGACACCCGTCCAGCATTGTTCACCAAAACATCGCAACCTGCAAGCGCAGCAGTTTCAAATTCCCTTCGTTCGTATTCTGTGGAATACTTCATGTTTAAATGCTCTATTCCATCTGCACGTGGGTACTGCTAGAGTTTAGGTTTTAGGGTTGCTTCTGAGCGTTTCGTCGCTTGGCATAAATTGTAGTTGGCGTTCTTGTTGTCGTCTTCGTTGGTTTAATCACACGTAGAATGGCGCTGTTGCAACTATGTTTCGCGCGATTGTTTTTGCCGCTCTGTCAGACCATGATTGCCATCAGCACCACTCCTACAAGCGAAACATCTGCAAACAAGACTTGCATCGAAGCGGCCAGAATCCTAAACCCTAAACCCTACAGAATCCTAAACCCTAAACCCTTCAGAATCATAAACCCTACACCCTACAGAATCCTAAACCCTAAACCCTACAGAATCCTAAACCCTAAACCCTACACCCTAGAATCCTAAACCCTAAACCCTAAACCCTACAAAATCCTGAACTTAAACGCTCCCACTCATGGGGCAAACGCGCAAGCGCTACAGATCCGAACTCGAAACCCATCAAGACCTGACCCCTAAATCCCCACACCCCAAGTCCCAAATAACTTCTCCCAGGCCCCCGGAAGGATCTAGGAAGTAGAACCCCTAATTTGGGACCCTATACTACTAAAGGGTCTTTATAGGAACCCCCCTTGAGGGATCTACTTTTTGGATCCTCCCGGCGGTCTGGGATGCGAGTATTGTAGAACCCCGTAAGCAAAATAGGAAAATAAATCCTAAACCCTAAATCCCTACCAGGACCCCCCCAAGTACCCCTTAATACAGCCCTTCGGATTCTTAGTAGTGGGTATTCAGGGTATACTAGAGTCTAGTTGGGGGATCCAGGTAAACCCAACCCTAAACCCTAAACCCCTAAACCCCTAAACCCCTAAACCCCTAAACCCCTAAACCCTAAACCCACCTCCGCAGCTGTCCACGAAGGAAGCCAGCGAGTCGACGCCCTCCCGATCGGAAAGGTCCACGGGAAAGGTTTGGACCTTCCCAACCTGATTCTTGCTGTTCTGTCTCTGATAGTCATAAGTAGGGTCTAGGGTTCAGGGTTCATGGGTCACTGCACTTTGTCACCCTTTGTGTACCGAGCAAAACAAGGGTTCCTACATACTGTAGGTACTTTCGGGCGTAAGTATGCACTTTATGGGCACATGGAGCCTCATGGCAATTAATATAGGGGCCTATATAATTTCCTATTTTCGGAGGCTCCTTATTATATTCTGGTACAATATGGGGGTTTCAGAAAATAGGGGACCCTAATATAGCACGCTAAATAGTAGGATCCTTATTATAAGGACCCCCAAATAAGGTACCCCTTATTTTCGGAAACTCCAATATACCCCAAAATTAGGCCCCTACATGAATCAGTGCAGCCAAGAGGCTCCTGGCACCTTCGAACACTCCGTGGCGACCTCGTCCAGATCCGCCTGCGTTGTGGGGCTTAGTACTTACCTTAACCTACCAAAACCTACTTTTTTGTAGGGTCCCTGCGAATTCAATATCAGGGTTTATAATAAGAACCCGCAAAAAAGTAGGGTTTGGTAGTTCAAGGTATAGGGTTAAAGGGTTTAGGGTTTAGGGGTCTTAGGGTTCAGGGTTCAAGGGTTGGCAATTAGGTAGTACAGTTAAGCGTTTTGGTAGATACGTCCCACATGCCCACAACCCGAATCGGCATTTCGGGCTGTGTGTTCAGATAAGGAGGTGCGTTAATGATTAGAAAACGGGATTTGGCTTTGCTATTATCGCACCCACATATTAAGGAATCCTATAATGATTGATATTGGTACCAGGTCCGGGCTTTATGCTGTTGGCTCGCATAAAGCTTGCAGCGCACTGAAAACTGAAGCTCGAAATCCGAGAACCTAAACCTTAAACTCCTAAGCCTAACTCCTCAACACTAAATGGGTAGTTCTCTAAATTAGCCTCGCTTTTAGGGTCCCTTGTATAAGGGTGTCGTACTATATTTGGGATCTTAAAAGGGGCCTAACTTAAAGAACTATCCAATTCCCCTAAACCCTAAACCCCTAAGCCCTAAAACCTAAACCCCCAAACCCTCAACCCTTAACCCCTGCACCCCTAAACCCTATGCTACCCTCAAAACCCTTACACCCCAAATCCCTACCCCCTTCCCCCATGAGCTGTGAAGCCCTAAAGGCTTGCACGATTGCCTTGGTCCGCGCAGCCAAGACTAAGTTGGAGCTCTCCTGCAATTATAGTCTACTATAGTAAAGTATAGTTATTCCCTAGTTTTGCTTCGTATGTTTATAGTGTAGTATAGCACAGCAGAGTATAGTTTGATATAGTACACTAGAGTATAGTCTAAACTAGTTTAGTATGTGTAGTATGGTATGGTATAGTATGGTATGGTCAAGTCTAGTATTGTAACGGTCTATTTCGGTGCCGCAACGAGGGGATCAGCAATGCCCGGTTATCAAACTACCAAAGAGGGAGAGACTGAAGGGAGAGGTCCGGTGGGGGGGGGGTTTAGAAATTGAGGCTTGAAGATAAGGGCTCCTTTTGTAAGGGTACTATAGGGTTCTATAATGCGGGCAGTTTTGGGATTTTGAGGATTGAAGATAGGGGTTCCTTTTTAGGGTTCTATAATGGGGTTCCCTTTAAGGGTTTTGGGCTAGGGGCCGTTGTCAACATGAGTGTGCTGACTCTGAGAGCATAGCTGTGCCTCTTCGGTTATTGCTGTCAAAACGGGCCTTGGCTCAGGATTAATCTAGTTTTATCTGCAGTCATGCTGGAGGCCCTATCTCAATGTAAAGTGTAAAGTGTGTTCATCAACCAACCAGGTTCGAAGTTTCTCGGGACTGCCGGCACCTGAAGCAGTATTCAGTAGTAGAAGCAGCAGGAGCCGCATGTGCTTCGGCAGCAGACGCAGCATCAGCAGGAGGATGAGTTGCAGCACGCCTGGTAGCTGTCGTGTGGAAACTCGGTTTAGCAGCTAAGTACCAGCTACCAGTCGTGGAATAGTCTTGGTCATCGCCGCAACATTTGCAGAACAACGTAGTTCCAACTAGCAACACTAAAGCATTGTGTAATGTACGGGCGTTCATAATTAGAATAGGGTTTTGGGGGCTCCTCATTTAAAATCATAGTATCATATACCCCCAAACCCTATTCTAATTATTAAGGCCCCTACATTCAACAGATCGGCACCACCATCACTAATACCGCCGCCGCCGCTGCCAACAACCAACAGCGCCAGCAGCACCAACGCCAGCACCAGGATAACCAGCATCAGCATCGTTGGCATGGCCAACATCGGGCATCACTATCAATGTCAATGCCATCACAAGAACGAACATCGCCAGCATCGATTCAGCGACAACGATGGCCATCGGAAGTTATCCCAATGGTCCTTGGCATAGGCCAGAGCAATCGCTCGGCCGATGCCCTGCAAAGCATCAGGTCTGCATGTGAGCGGTATTCTCATGCAGGTCTGCTACCTCGACTGAACCATGTCTAAGTAGTAAGTACATAGTCATGCACAGCACCAAGACAAGTGTAGATGTATGTGGGTGCGCTTGGCTTGAGGTTGGACTCTTGTACTTTGGTGCTTAACCTGAGACGCGGGATGTTGCACTCTCAGGTTCACTTTCCTCCAGCAAGACACGCCCTGCAAGGTTCCAGTGCGACGACGAAGCGGCACAAAGGCGAATCGACTAAACTGAACTGCGAAAGCAAGAACGTAGGTCGAATACAGGCCCCAGGGCTCGTTAATGTGCTTCTACGAAAATGCAAGGCCCCTGGCTAATGATATGGTCCCCGTGGCTATAGGTTCAGACAGCGAATCCTAAAACCGTCTACAACCCAGAGGCTCCATATATACTACCATTATGGAATTAGGTCCCTAAAGCCATAATAAGTATGGTCTTTTGGGAGTTAACTCCATAATGGTAGTATGTATGTATATATATATATATAGATAGCCTCTACAACCTTTATATGGAACCCCTAAAGGAACCCTTTCAAGGGACCTAGCTAATGATATGGTCCACTTACAGCGAATCCTAAAACCTTCTACAACCCCAATATAGAGCCCCTATAGGAAGCCTTTAAAAGGACCTTTGAAGGAACCCTAAATTACCAAACCCCGAACCCAGTAACCTTTAATGTAGGGGCCTAAATAATACCAATAATTACTATTTTGGGGCTTTCCTTATTATGGCTATAGTATACTGAGCCCCAAAACCTTATGTTATTTATTAAGGCCCCGAAATTAATGGAAGAGCCGGACTGGCCTTCCCTGCGCCGGTGATCACGGAGGTCTTCCCAGCCAGCATGGCAAACCCCCGACGCCTCCTGGATTTAAGGCGTTTAGGGTTTAGGGTTCCTACACAAGGGTTACTAAACGGGTTCATATAAAGGGTCTAGTATAGGGTGCCGGGAGCGGACGGTTCAAGGTTTTGCGTTTTAGGTTGAGGGGCATGCCCCGACGGCTCCTGAACTCGAGGCTGGGGAGCGAAAGCCACTTTGGTTTAGGGTTCGGGTTTAGGGTCTACGCTATGGCGTTGAGGTTTAGGGTTTGGGGTTTTGGGTCGTAGGGTTCTGAAGTCG
This sequence comes from Symbiodinium sp. CCMP2456, assembly GCA_905221635.1. NCBI lineage: Eukaryota > Dinophyceae > Suessiales > Symbiodiniaceae > Symbiodinium > Symbiodinium sp. CCMP2456. The sequence continues at coordinate 208,312 of CAJNDV010002669.1, forward strand.
GGGTGAAATCCTTAGGGTGCCGGGTTTGTGCTTTGGGTTCATATCCGTCGCTCAGTCCAAATATTTAGGGGCCTTCATAATTAGAATAGGGCATCGCGGTGTATTGCATTCGATTTATAATGAGGAACCCGCAAAACCCCATTCTAGTTATTAAGCCCCCTACATTACTTGTCTAGGGCAAGACAAAACCAGGGATAAACCCAAAGCAATGAACGCACAATCGCAAGAGACCAAAAGACGGCCAGCAACGGCACCCTTGGCATTTTGTGGCTTGCAACGGCGAGCAGGTAAATACGTACATAGATAATGCCCGATGCATGCATGAGTATGTGTGTATGTATGTATGTATGTATGTATGTATGTATGTCTGTCTGTCTGTCTGTATGTATGTATGTATGTATGTATGTATGTATGTATGCATGCGTGTATACATGCGTATGTATATATATATATATATATATATATATATTTATATATATATACATATATACACAACTAAACATTTGAATAAACAAACACACACACACACATATATATATATATATACATGTATAGACAGGCTACATGCGATACATGCATCTGCATCCATACATACATACATACATACATACATACAGACAGACAGCCCGACTGACAGACAGACAGATAGACAGACAAACAGACACACATACATGCTTGCTTACATACCTACCTACCACTATAAACATATATATATATATATATACATATGTACATGTGTATGTATGTATCAAGAACCATTTTCATTTTCATCCACGCAGCACAAAGCCATGTGCAGCATGGTCTTTGGGACCGAACACCTGAAGCACAACAGCTGCCATCATCGATATCACCATCATCAGCAGCATCACAATAATAATCGTCATCGTCATCGCCGCTGCTACTACTGTTATCACACCGCCTGTCGATGCACAACATTGCTGTTGCTTGTGAACATCTTCCCCTGTCAAGACGGAGCTCATGGAAGGACGATTCTGGCATTCCGAGCGGGAGTTTCGGGTTTGGGGTAGGGTGGATTCAGGGATTTTGGGGTTTTGGGGCTTTGGGGTTTAGGGCCCCTGAAGATCACCTCAGTCACCCGTCCTCGTCGAACTTCAGCTGCAGTTGAGAGGCCCGGTTGGATGAAAGTATCGAGCCCAAAAACACGGCTTGGGTTCAGGGTTTAGGGTTTAGGGTTTAGGGAAAGTATCGAGCCCAAAAACACGGCTTGGGTTTAGGGTTCAGGGTATAAGGGGTCAAAATGTGACTTGTAGTATTGTTTCGGGCAGGGTTCAAGTCTTATAGTTTATCTAACCTAGGGGATTAATTAGACTAGGGTTGTCGGGGGTTCCGTATGATACTTCTAGTAGGATATACCCCAAACCCTACCCTAATCATTATAAGCCCCCCCTATGTTACGGTTTAAAATCCAGGGGAATCCCGTAACGGGCTCGGTTCTCTGAAGTGGTTTCTGTGGGGGTTTAGGGTTTCGGGTTTAGGGTTTCGGGTTTAGGGTCCAGGATTTAGGCTTAAATGTTGGAGTTGAGGGCAATAAGACGTTAGATCTCCAATGCTACAGTCGCTGGGGTACAATACTTACACTGCTAGTTCGAGTATGTTATAGCGCTGTATCTGTGGATCCTTTTATTCTAGCGGAGCAAGTATGGTATAGGCAACCTGGAAAATGAGTATCAGTAATAGCAGCTTTTCCTCTGTTGACCCTTGTTCGGTCCAGTAGCAGAAAGCTTTCCGGGGCATACTGGTACTATTCTGCAGAAGGATCACCTAAACCCTTAAGCCCAAAGCCCTGAACCCCTCAACCCCAAACCCTAAACCCCTGAACTCTGAACCCTAAACCCCAAACCCTGAAGCCCTCAACCCGAAATCCTTAAAAGCCCTAAACGGCTCAAAACCCTAAATCCTAAACGCCCTAAACCTGCGGTACAGCCAAACCTCCAGTCGAAACCCTGCCATCAGCCCTGTAAACTCCGTCTAAATTCCCACTCTTGTCCAGTATCCTAGGGAAATATAGGTTACTTGGAGGTTCATGGGCAGTTATATGGGGTTATAAGTAAGGTGACTATAGCTATCACCCATATTACGGGGCTTAGAACCTCACTTATAACTACCCATGAACCTCCAATAACCTTTGGGAATATATAGGGAGTATAGTACCCCGAAGAGAAGGTTTAAGGTGACCTACTCTACTACGAGGTTCCCCATCACGCCAACTCAGATACAGCTTGCACTGAACATAAGCACCAACTCTCTCTTTGCCCTTTATCCTAAACATCCCAATTTGGGTTTAGGGTTTAGGGTTTAGGGTCCAAAAGTCCAAACCCTGTTACAAACCCTAGCCCTAAGCCCTAAACCTTTTCGCGTCGCCGCTAGAACTCCGCCATTGAATACAATGGGGCCGTACAGGGTCCTCGGGAAACCTTTGCCCACCTTGGTAGCTCTCTGCTTGAAGTAGAAACCGGAGAGTTGGAGCAGTATTCTGCTCATGCCCTTAAGTTAAAGTATGGGGGCCAGCACTAATCATCCTAACCCTCAACCCTAAACCCTGAACTCTAAACCCACTACCCCCAAACCCAAAACGCCACAGAATCGCGAGCCCCAGCGGCGAAGTCGAAGCTGATGGCAAAGCTTCGTTCGACGAGCCAGGCCCGAAGAACGTGGTGGAGGTGGCCATGGGTTCTCAGGAAAAGGTGTCGGACATTCCTCGGCTCTCGGTTTAGGGTTTAGGGTTTAGGGTCTTCTTCCACAACCAGGCCCAGAAAAGTTCAAACTTTTTAGGATAGACCCAATAGATCAGCCCAAAAAGTTTAAAGTTCTCGTATTGGCTTTCTAAGTCGGAGGTTTAGGGGTTTAGGGTTTTAGGGTTTAGGGACATTCCTTGGAGGTTTAAGGGTTTAGGGTTTAGGGCTGTAGGGTTTTAGGGTTTAGGGTTTGGTCTTGGGGTTTGGGGGTTTCGTTTATTCAGGAAAAGGTGTCGGGCATTCGTTGTTGCGGGGGTTTGGGATTGCTTCTCATCACTCCTTTGGGGAGTAGGGTTTCGTGTTTAGGGTTTAGGACATTCCTTTTTGGAGGTTTGGGCTTGCTTTTAACGGCACCATACGGGTTCTGCATGGGGTTTAATAGGATTCAGAACGTTCAGGAAACGTGCCGGACATTCCTTATCGATTTAGGGTGCAGGGATGTTTAGGGTTTAGTTTAGGGTTTACGGCTTAGTTTAAGGCTTAGGGTGCCGGACGTTCCTTTGAGAGCTTAAGGCTCTTTTAATGGCTGCTCTACAGGTTTTATAAGAAGGCTTAGGATTTGCGGTCAGGGTTCTATAGTAAGGGTTTCGGGTTTCAGCCGACCCCTCTGTTTCGCCATAGCTGCGCTCGGTTTGTTAGGGGTTTAGAGTCTAGAACCTAGAATTTCGGGTTTTAGGGTTTACGCCATTCGGAGCGTGCAGTATATAGCCCCTTGTAGCAGCCCTGCAACCCAATTATGATACCCCGCTTCGAGTGCATCCAGGCTTCTGCAAGAAACTGCTCTCAAGTATCAGCTTCCCCTGTTCTTCCTGCGCAGTCGCACATGGCAGCTGGCGAAGGCTCGAAGATCCGGGCACTTGGTGACTAGTATGGGGTACATGTACAGTAAGCCTCGCTGAAAGAGTCCTAGAAGGGTGTAATTATCGGGTCTAAACCCTAAACCCTAAACCCTATGTAACAATCAAAGCCCGCCCTGATGACTTCGGGAGACCCGAGCAGTACCTCGAATGTACCGGTTTAAAGGAAACTACAGGTGGGGAGTTTAGGGTATATAGGGCTTCTATAAGGCTTCCATAAGGGATATAGACCTTCTATAAGGCTCCTATAACGGTGACTACACACCTGAAATGTCCCAGAAGGGTTGCGTAGTAGTCATATCATGGGCTTCTGCTTGCCACCCCCAAGATCACACCTCGAAGATATCGGCGTGCAGGAAGTCAACTTGCCCGGCAGCTAGCGTTGAATCCTGCACTCTACGTGAGTAGGTTTCTCAATTAGGGTCCCTTTTAGGGTCCTTTTTATAAGGGTGCCGTACCATATCGCGGACCTAAAAAGGGACCCTAATTTAGAGAACTACCCATGTGCAAACTTGTCGGTAGACCTTCTATTTTATAGTCTGCCGAGCCGCTGCCATAACTGTCAATGTGTACCTACTTGGGACCAGGACATAACTCACTTCCCCAATACGGCAGGGCAATAAAAGGTTTTAAACTTTCAGATTGCTACTAAACTATAGGAACCCAAAAAAAGTTTGAAGGTTGGGTTTTGGAAAGCTCAGATACAATACAAATGCACCCCGTCCGCCCAAAACCCTACACCCCAAAGCCCAAAACCCTAAACCCTAAACCCTACACCCAAAACCATAAACCCTAAACCCTAATTCCTAAACCCTAAATCCTAAACCCTAAACCCTAAACCCTAACCCTAAATCCCAAACCCCAAAGCCCAAAACCCTAAACCCAAAACCCAAAACCCAAAACCCTAAACTCTAAACCCTAAACCCCAAAAGAATAAACCGGCTAAGGGGTCGGCTCCTCGCGCTGCGCGCGATGCTGCTGCCCTTTGCATCATCGAGG
>CAJNDV010002670.1:6233-17387 GCA_905221635.1 Symbiodinium sp. CCMP2456
AGCCGGGGGTTTAGAACAACCCTCATGTGCTGAGACTTGGTGGAATGAGCGGCGGACCGATTCCGGACAGCTCTGTTGCCAAGGGCTCTTTGAGGAGATCAAGATGAGCAAGCTGTGCATCGTCTAATCCGATGGGCAGCTCCAGGTGCACATGAACAATCGTCATGTTTCTTGTTGCACCAATGTATGGGTGGACAGGTCAGTTGACCCATCGCACGGTCTTGGAAAAGCGCGATGTCGCATCGCTGCGAGAAGCCAGAACGCATCGCACTCCTATAAGTGCTAGTGCTTGATTTACTCAAGCACTCGGGCCTCGGCACGTGCGGCACCGACTTCTCCAAGATCCAGATGCTTGGTTGGCCGCTCAGGTCATGTGGGATATCGTGACAAAGGGCTCTGGCGTGGATAAAGAGTGAGTGGAACCCAGCTGGTGGCTCGGGTAGTGCCAAGAGGACAGCAGAAATAGAAATAGGGACTTCGCCCTCAGCCGTGGAATTCTTCAACTCATTGCAGAACCTTCTGAGGAAAGTGGTCCCAAAGGCGACGCTTGCCTTTTACACACAAGCAGCTTGTGATGAAAGTGGGCAGGATAGCAGTGGCCAGATTTCGACACTCCAAGGGGTGATGTCGTGTTATCCCCAAGGTTAGATGACTTTACCACTGTCAGAATATCGCCTCAAGCAGGGGCCACAAAGCCGAGCCTTCCACATGACCACTGCGTCACTGCGTGACGTCAGGGTTGAACCTTTCTTTCTGTCACCCGGTGACACTGAGCTACACACGAGCGAACGCCTCAGAACATGGCATGGCAAAGCTCGCCCTGGGCAGCTTTGTTGTGTGCAGAAATTTCTGAGCCCCTTGGCTCACTCTCTCTCCCCCCCCACGCTAAATCCGTTCCTTCCGGCTACGAACAGGTAAGGGCGGTGCAGCGGTGTCTGCCAGACACAGGCGCAGCCTCTTCCGCACGTTGAAGAGCATAACTTTCCAGGCGCACTAGCCGAGATGATTCAATGGCTCTGTTGATGCCGTTTCCTCTGTTCCTTCCCCGGAGCGGTGGTGCCGACATGGCCCCTCCTGTGTGGGTATAGTGCGTGTGCGATCTGGCTTTTTGTTTGGCTGCATGTTGTTTGCTTCGGCGAATTTCGAAAATGATCAAAATCGGATGAAGATTTTGGAAGATTTCGGAAAGATTGCGCGCTACAGTTTAATACACAGGCACGCAGGAATCTTCTCTCATGCGCACTAGTGTCTTAAGAATGCAATGTCAATTTAGCGGGCCAAGACCAAGCCCCGCAGCAATACCGGGACCTTTTCGTGGAGTAGGATGTCAGGATATGTATAGTAAGGAATATGGAGGATATTTCCACGCAGGTTCCTGTGCCAGACTATGATTACAAACTGCGCTCTTCGTTCTCATCGGACGAAATATTCAACAACGTGCCGAACCCTCGAACGATCTCCTGCAACCTTGGTTTCAGCTGCCACTGTGAAGCATAAAGTATTACTTGTCTACCACAACACCTGCCCAACATCTATCCACAGCTTTAGTCCGGCTTTAAACCCGTCTTTAAAAGAGCGACATGTCTAATATCAAGCAAAACTGCCACCGGAATCGTGCTTGTACTTGGTGGGTTCAGGGCTCGTTAGTTGTTTGATGGGGGGAGGCAACTGCTCCTTGATGGTCCTTGTAAACTGGGCCACCGGTTGTCATCTACAAGTCTCAGACTTTGCATCGCAGATGGCCCGCCTTCGTACCAGACAAGAAGAGGGTCCGTGCGAATCCCAGTGATTCCTCGGCGATGCATTCACGGCACGACTTGTTGCTTCAGATGAGGCAGCATAGATCATTATGCGAGTTCAAATAGTTCGGTGCACCTGCCTCAGCCTGAATAACATTGTCAAATGCAACAACATCACCACCAGCAGCCCAGTTCCAGACTGTTCCCCCGCAGCTTCCAAGAGCAACATTCCGCCAGCTGCACATGTAGTTTAGACGGAAAGCTCGAATTTCGTTTGCGTCCAGGGCTCCTGAGCGCAAAGATCCCGTGCCTCCTCTGCAGGAGTGTAGCCACGCCTGGTGTGGGAGTTATCCGCTACGGCCGCTACGTAGCCTGTGCGCACAGATGCAATCCATGCTTCCAGCAAACATAGCCCTAAGGTTTTCCAGGTACGAGGTTCAGCAGTGGTGGGGGCGACAGCAAAAACAAGTACCAGCAGCGCAAAAGTAATTGTTGGCAAGGCGCGGGAATGCGTAGGGAGGTTCCAGAGCAGCATCTTGCGCGGCCTCTCGTCTTGAAGCCCGCAGCATAAAATTTCAATAGCGGCGACATACAAGCCCACAGTGTGGTGTGTGTGCGAGTGTGTTTGCTCCCGGGATCCTGGGCCAGAGGCGTTCAAAGGGCCGAAGATATCATCGGGTTTGGCCAATACCCGTGCTACTAACATCCATGAGCTGTGGGAAATCCTTGCCTTGCAGAACTGAAAAGCTTGTTGGGTGGCATATCGAAGAAGCGTGCTCCAAACGAGCCCTAGATGCTGTCCCCCTAAATATGTCTTGGATGAGATGAAGCAAAAAAACGTTGGATTCAATTCTTAGTTTCTGATCTCAGAGCACTCAGAGAGACTGCAGCCGCCTCCACTGCCCATCATACTCACCATACTGCCCACAATGTTTCTTCATCATCTAGAGAAGATTGCTGGTAGGATGTCTGCGGATGTGGGGAACTTACCGCTCTCAACATTGAAAGCACCTCGACGACGCTGCAGAGTACAATAGCTGTGTTAGGTAAGTTGTCTCGTCGGCTTCCCAAACTGTTCGCCGCAACTTTTGTCGTGGGTTCTATTCCGCATTGGCCACCATAGTTATCTTGGTTTAGATCTCACACAAAGTCCCGGAATACCCGTGGGCAGGCCTTCTTCTTGTCAAGAGGCAGCGCCGACGGACAGTCAAATCCCACAGCGGTGGCAAGGTACATACCAGCCGTGGATCTGACGTGCGAGCTGTGCATGACAAAGAACTGCAGCAAATACTGTGGCATAGCATGGTGCACCCCCAAAGCCCTATTCCTGTCGTAGAACGCTTGTTCTGTGGTTCTCAGGCTACGGGTCCGCCACAAATCCGTAGATGAAGTGTGCCCAACGTGACTGAGCCACGCGTACCCAGCCGAGGAAGCAACTTCACCGGCACAAGCGCCTCGCGCAGAGGCCGAAACAATTAGAAGAGGGTCTGTGGAAGGGGCTTTGCAAGTGTTTTCATTTACTCATCATGCAAGATCATACAGCAGGGCCACAGGATGTCAACCACCACAAGAGTGGCAGCGACACTTCCTATAGTCAGCCATGTTGTGCTGCAAGGAAAGATTCACAATACATGAGTGGGCCTATCAGTACCGCCAGTGTTGCGCAGCACCTTCCTAAACGGAAAGGAGCAATTGATGATATCAGGAAGAGGGGCCTAGACACCCTGGGTGAGAAAAGCTAACAGGTTCCCGGGTAGACTAGCAGGCATCAACATGAAAGCAATGTGCATTCAAGCCGCCCCAGTTGTAGTCTGTGTTCATGGGGGAATTCTTCCTGTTGATGTGACGGATTTCAAGGTCCAAGTCATTGCAGGCTTCGACTGTCTCACCTAAGCTGGTCGTGACAACTCCATCTTGTGGAATTGTAAACCACGTGACACTTTGTTGAATGCCTGGGTTCCTTTCACAAATCACGAGTGCGCCATCAACAGTTCAATACACAGCCAGATACAACTCGTGCTGCCAAGTTTCCCAGCTCGGTACCCAGAGCATCCAGCTCCCATGATGCACCCTGGTTTGCGGGTTCCGAGTGTCGTGCCATGCCCCAATATTGTGCAATGCTGATCTGGCGGGCCTCCAGACGCTCGCCGCACTTGTAGTAGCCCCTGAACCTCAGACTCGTCAGCACTGGGCCGCATGAAGGTCGATGATTGAGGCTTGGGGTTCAGGGCAAAGACCAGGACTGGTTCATGCGCTGGAGCATCTGTGTAATCGCTATGCGTTGGCCCTGCTGGGAAGAAGCAACAAGAAAACAATTATGGTACAGTTCGCATTTGGAGACCTTCTGCACCCGGCAGATATGAAGTCTCTGGAGGTTCCGGCTTGCACACCAGACAAGCTTTGCGCCTGCAGCTGCAGCCGCAAGCAGGAGGAGGAGGAGCAGCAGCAGCAATAGCAAAGCAAGCATCCGAACTGCGCACCAACCAGGGATGCTACAGAACTTGGTGCACAATCCAAGTGCAGTTTCGCTTCGACATGGCTCCGGCCACCGACCATTCAGGATACGTCAGGAGTTGCAGAACTAGCCCTGTGCGGGACATGTCGTCGTGATGCTGCCAGGGCACCATTGTTGGTTGCAACCTCGCACTGGCAGCTCCTGAAATATCCGGAGGGGCCGCAGAAGCGGAAACTGCGACTATGCATCGTAGGGTTACGTATTGTTGGAAGGATGCCTCTTCAGCGTTGACTTGCATCACTGCGTTCTCAACCCTAATGTCTGATTGTCGCTTTCGTCATTCTGTTTAGATGTGCCAGAAAACTCTTCAAGGTTCAGAGCGCTACACTGTTCTGCTGCATGACGCATGACTCCAATGATGCAGCCCTCGGTAGTTTGACTCTGACTGGTCTCAAGATTAAGACGTAGGCCTTAGAGTCCCAAAAATTTCAATGTCGACTCTTCAGCTTTCTCGTTCATCCATGACCTACGAGACATTGCATACATTCCCGTCCGCTCCGCCATATACTTTGCTGCGTTGGCCGCAGCTCGGATCGATCGCGTGGCGCCCTGAGCGCACTCCTGGCCAACGAGCTTCGCTTCCTGGCAGGCGCGGTCTGACTACTAAAACCAGACCTCACAAGATCCAAGGCTTCATCTGATCAGAAAACTTGAGTTTTGGGAGCGGGTCCGAGCGTCGCAGGTCTGAGTCGTACAAGCCGAATTATCCACACTCTGAATACGGAAACCTCAAGTTGAAGCGGGTCCAGATACCCATCGATAAGTAGTCCTTCAGACATCTTCAGGTCGTTGCGAGCACAGTCGTTACGAGGAATCCGGTCAACATTCTCAGTCACTGTTGATTTCAGCTGGACTGCAATCGTAGCCCCTAATGCAAGTGCCGGCGAGACGGAGCAAACCACCAGGTTGGTTTCGATTGCAGAGGCGATGGTGCCGGCATCCTTGCTCGATACTGCAACTTGTCGTCAGAACAATTCCGACATAACTTTACACGACCATGTATGCAATGATATCTATGAAGCTACGAGAAATTATTCGAATTCCCAGAATAGGGCTGCGCAGGCTAGAAGTGCCCACTAGGTGTGCGAGACTTGGGGAAAATACAGCCAAAAGCAGGTTGTAGTGAGTCATGACTTCAGCATCACGAGCACGATTCAAGTAAGTAGGATTCTGGTAGCCATTGTGAGGAAATACCGGGGGGGGGGGGGGGGGGGAAGAACCACATGAACCACATGATTAGCACATTCAGGATGCAACTTAAGCACGTCATAGAAGAGTTCTTACTGTGGTCAATAACAAGCATCGATTGGTCTTACAGGCAGCATCGCCCTGGGGCCCCATTTAGCCGCATGGGTAAAGCATCAGAAAAACGGTGATGCAAGGCTTAAAAACCGGAACGACAATCTGGGATTCCAGTTGTGGCACTAATAAGGAGAATGCCCATAATACTTTTGCAAGTTGCAATAAAACCCGTCTTGAGTCAGAACCTTCAAGTAGTTTTTAAGACGTGTAAAGGCATAATTTGTCGAGATACTCAGGAAGCCTCGAAAAACTACAGTTGGACCGCAGAAGTGCACGTGCTAAAGACAAGACTGTTTAATCGGTAGTTTATCAACCTTAGCAAGTATGCCCGCATGTGCAATCTAGAGTCTAGACAAATAAAGAATCAAAACACCCCAAGTTCTAAGGGGCCCATAATTTCTACCGTAGAACACCTAAGCCCCAAACCCCCCTGTCCTTGATGATGGTCAGGATCGTTCGTGCGCAGAAAGCTGACCTTTTGCCAGCTTGAGGACCCCATTTTTCTGGCAAGCCGCCTGGAAGAGCTCGGTCCTTGCGGGGAGAAACAGGAAGCTTACCCAAACTGGGTGTCCCTTGTTGAATTACACAGGCTTAGGAATCACAACTTTCTTGGGTATACCATTTCAGGCCCTGATCCTCGCAACCCACCGCAACACGCGTAGCAGAACAGCATCTGCCACGGGTCTGAGCAGTACCCCTAGTGCTGCAACTTTCCAACCTTTCATTGTCAACTTTAGCCGTATTCTGCCCATACTGCTGCCATTCAGCTACGACTATTGTTGCTGTGATGACTAGTACTGCTCTTGCGACAGTCACTCTTTTCATCGTTGCATTTTAGTTGAAATCAGGAGTGTTGTAGCTTTTGCCAACATAACTGTCGCCATTGCTTCAGCCAAGACTATTGCAGCTGCGAATTCTACGATTCACTCGATAAATCCTGGCAGCTCAATAATGCCATGAGTGCGTCTAACACTATGTATGCTACGATGTTACTTTTCTGGCAAATAACTGTTGGCATCACTACTACCACCACCACAACCACCACCACCACCACCACCACTACCACTACCACTACTACTACTCCTGCTGCTACTGCTACTGCTACTGCTACTGCTACTGCTACTGCTACTACTACTACTACTACTACTACTACTCCACCAGAGTGCTGTAAATACCGAGCAAAACGGATTTGCTCTTAAGATGGTCTAGAGCAAGTGTAGTTGGTAGTGGGAGCGGGTGCTACTACTACTACTACTACTACTACTACTACTACATGACGACAGCAACAGCAACTACAACTACAACTACAACAACAACTACTACTACTACTACTACTACTACCACTACTAACTAGCACTATTGCTACTGCCTGTTACTGCAACTGCTACAGCTGCTGCTGCTGCTGCTACTGCTGCCGCTACTGCTGCTGCTGCTACTACTACTACAACTACTACTACTACTACTACTACTACTACTACCACTACCACTACCACTACTAGCTAGCACGATTGCTACTGCTACTGCTGCTGCTGCTACTACTACTACTACGACTTCTCCTACTTCTCCTACTTCTCCTCCTCCTACTACTACTACTACTACTACTACTACTACTGCTACTACTACTACTACTACTACTACTACTACTACTACTAGCTATCCTTTGTGCTACTTTGAGTGTTTCATTCTTCTTGCTATTTATACAAGTAGGCAGGTGAGTTACTGGTATCATTACGCTGCTTATCGTTGTTAGCATCACAACTACTACAATGGTTTTCCCTGTCCTGCCACTGTTGCTACTGCGACGGGTGGACGAAAACGTGCATGACCCATAGCAAGAAGAGCATGACGCGATAACTAACTCACTTCCCTTACCCCTCGAATGTCAATGTTGATGACATGGGTGTGTGATGCAGAATTCCGTCCATTTGCAGACAGGCCTTTCTTGCGAGCTGTTTGACATCAGTACTAAGATTCAGGGTTTGGGAGGGATGGGCGGTAGTTGAACATCGATGCAAGTTCTCGTTCATCAACAGCATTGTTGGTGTAATTGTACTAGGCGTGTACTCCATCATATGAACAGTGCCACTGCAAAACCCATGATAACAATGCTTGTCAAACATCTCTTTTGGTGTTAGTTGTTCCTCATGTCATTACCACCGAAGCAAGAACTAGCTTTTGTACAATGTACAATATTACGCAAGTGCAGCATTGACATGTCCTATCCCCTCGCCACAAATTATTAGCAGGTCTATGCAAACGGAGTCCTCACAAGACATGCTTCTTACTCCGGGTGAGATGTATTCCTTGTTTGCAATCGGCACTCTTGCAGTGGAGGGCTGAGGATGGACTACACATCTGCCATTTGCATCTCTCAGGCTCTGCCATATTTGCTCTTCAGTTTTGGTGATTGGGATGCCTGGTGTGGATCGAAGATCTTTCTGTGGAATCTGTGCTCAAAGCTCCGAAGTTTGTGCTGCAACAAAGTCTTGATTTGAACTGCTTTCTTAACCCCCATAAACTCCCCAGCAATCATCCCTGAAAAGCCTTCTATGACATAAAGTTATCACCAAGGGCACCCATACTCATATTAATTGTTAGGCCAAGCCTTCACCCTACCGTAAACCCCGTGTATGAGGAGTGCGTCCTGGTCAGGGAAGACATTCAGCTGAAGCTCGCGCATTGGAGGACGCTTGAGCCTGAGATGGGTCAGTCCGACAAGGGTCACCACATGGAGTCTTAGGGATCCCGAGATCGCCCCTGGCAGGTGGGGATTGAAGTGCTACGGGGTGCTGCATTGCCTCAAATGGAAAAGGGCGGCAGCTGTCACGGCGTCCTGAAACCTCCATGTATAAGAGATCAACGTGAATTCGCAAGGTAGAAAATGCAAACGGTAAGCAAAGGTGAACTTGAAAAGGTGGAAGGAAGGTGAGTGAAAGGTAGATGAAAGGTGACGAAACGTGAATGAAAAGTAGATGATAAAGAAGTGCAACAACAGTAGGTTGGACCAGGGAAAAAAGCACAATCCAAGTGATCATGGGTTGGAACAAAGATATATAAGACTCAGACTACAGAAAAAAGTGAAATTGCGTTGAAAGCGAGCTGTGACAAGCAAAGCAGTCTTGTCTTCGGCCCACGGACATATAGTGTGTGCATTGCAAAAACACATATTAAAGTAGTGATGTTGGAATCACTTCGAAGGTACAAACATCACTACACTGTAACTCATGCAGAAACAGCGCGTGCATACATATGCCACAACTCTAAGTGACTAACGGTACTCCAACTCGCTGCAACATGCCGTCCAAACTGTGACTATGTTGCTATGAACGACGCATAGCACAGGGACCGGCGAACCTGCAACTTGGGATGCCAAAAAAACTGTGGCTCACATGAGACCCCATGCGTCACTTATACTATGTCGCAGGATCATTCCGTCATGTAATTGTTCTCTAGATGCGTCCACGGGCAAACCCGAAGGACCTGCAAGAAATCTGGAGGGCTCAACGCGCGCTTCAATTTTCAACCGAAGATGCTTCCTTGTGGGCCCTCCATGATTCACCACTCCCTCCATCAAGCCATGTCCTGGAGCTTCGCAGACTACTGAACTCGCTACGCATGGTCTTGATTACGGTGGCTTTTCTTGCGTATGCCTATGCTGGGGTCAGGCAAAGTTGTGATTGGTAGATACTCAGGCTCCCATGCGGAATAGCATACGTATGCAGATTCAAATGGGAACACTTGGATTAATGCTGCAGACAAAGCTGGACCCACTGACTCGCAGGCGGCGGGAAAGACAGGCATACTGCCGTGGTGGGCTATTTCAAACCCAATCCCTTGTTTTTCTGTAAGGAGATGGCCCTGTAGCCCTTCATATTTCTGACTGGTTCAAACTCACTCATACAGGGGCTAATCCTCACTGCTTCGCAGAGGCCTTGGATGTATTCACTTCTTTTGCAGCGGAAATGCTTGCAAGCCAGCGTGTCCTGAGATGAGAAGAGGGCGCATGCTCACTTGGTCCAGATATCCTCGCAGGAATTCAGGCTGTCTTTTGGTTTCGTGTAGCTGCCCAAGAGAATCAGAAACTTTCTCTACTAGCCTACAAGGCCGACATAATGAAACTACTATTGAACTATTCGGGCCCTTGCGAACATTATCTGGAAACCGAAATTTCAGCCGTTACTCCTGAGCCTGTACCGAGCAATGCATTGAAACTCAGGTGCTCCTAGAGGAACAAGCAACTTTTTCTAATATTTGGGTCTCTATATTAGCGTTGAAGGCTTTACATGCCAACCAGTCTCGGGTCAGCGGGTCTTCCTCAAAACTATCCCTGCTCACAAACTACTGAGGTCCTCATTGTAGGGACCTCAAAGCGATACCTAGAGTTTTGAGAAACTCCCACCTCCGTGGAGAAGAAAGTGGGTTTTCGGGTGCAGATCCAAATGTCGTTCTGGTTCAGCAGTCGACCTTCAAGCTGGCTACGGGAGTCCTTCTTTAACCAGGACAACTACATATAACTACAGCTAAACATGTTAAACATATCCTAACCTACGTTTACTCATCTCATCCTCCCCGAATCGCAGGTGATTCTCCTACCATGGACAGGCCGGATTCATGGGCAAGCCACCATGCCGCTCAGGGTTGTGTTTGGAGGTTACTGCATCCAGTGACTTGGGACACTTCTTTTGGGGATCCCTTCGCGACTTAATTGATCGGTCAATAGCAAGAAGATCATAGTTGCGAGATAAATTTACCGTAACCCTGTACGGCCCAGAGCACAATGCTATGCAACATTCTCACGGCCCCTAAATTGCCGGTGAAGTCTACCAAAAAGGACTCCCAGTGCTTTCAGATGTTAAGCATTGTTCGGCAGAGGATTGGAAATTGGAACTCCCAACTGCTTTCTGCCATGATATCATGCAGCCATTGCTTAGGTCATCGATCATGGACACTTCAAGTGAGGAAGGGTCGTTAATCGAAGTTCTTGCTATGCGAAACACACTGAGGAGATCCTACTCTGGATATTTGGAGAGAACTATTGGATCAACACTTGAAAGTAGGGTCGTAAGTACGTTGGCAAAACATGATTGAAGTAGCCGGCATGTGATCTTACTTCCACTTAGCACTCCGGTGGAGGCGCAGGTTGAGGGCTGGGTGTATAGGCTTGAACATCATGTGGGCGTACACACACCGTCTAGACGGAGGCCTTGCGAGAGCCACGAACAATGACATTCCAATCTGCGTGGCGTGACAGTGATAGCAATCTCAACATGTCTGAGCAGCAACACTCCCACCGTACTTGGGTTGTGTGCAAGTCTTGCAGCAATTGTGTCTAAAGACTAGTGTTTACCCGAGGTGCTACCAAACAGGATCCTGGATAAGTAGAATCACGGAACACGGTATGGATATGGAAAAAGAAATGGCACCTATAGGGGCTGAAGAGACTAGGAATCACCGAAGGGCCTACATGAGTACTCCATGCTCTGAAGATGCCGGGCTAGAGCGGAGTTGAGGTCCTTCAAGTATACAGGGAGTTCGTAAGAACATAGCCCCCCCCTCGCGGGGGGGGGGGTGTGGGGGGGGGGTCGGGGAGAAAAAAAA
>CAJNDV010002670.1:17487-41223 GCA_905221635.1 Symbiodinium sp. CCMP2456
ATAAATCACATAACCTGGCAGGCACTCGCCTAGAATGTGGCGGTGGCGCAGCGCTCTCTGTCCTGCTGTGCTCACACTATCTCACACTCCAACACCGCTTCTCAAGGCAAAATGCCTGCAGCCGGACACTGCCTGCATCCTGCTTTACCTCTCTCTCTCTCTCTCTCTGTCTCTCGGTCACATGTCAGGGTCCAGGGCCAAGCTCCGGCAATCATGTGGGGGGGGGGTTTCCTACTCCTGATGACCCCCCCCCCCACACCCCCCCGCCCCGAATAATATAGAGGATAATCCTTGACCCACACCCCCCCCCAAATATACTCATCGAGGGGGGGGCTATTAAGAACCAAGTCAAGGTGTGTAGGGTTCCTGTCGCCTGCCTAGGGGAACCATTTAGCCATGCCAAGTCATGTTACACGGCGTAGGCATAGACAGCAAGACTGTCGATCTTTCAGCTACACTTCCCTCCACTACTGAGAAGCCCTTCAGTTTAGCATAGCTACGCATTGTCATTGTAATATCGGGGTGCAGCATGGCACTGTGCGTCATTCGCTTGGTGGGGGTCATTTCTCTGGGAGGAGATTCTAGCTAAAACCTGCATCCGAATCCTAAGCCATGGTGAACCTGCAGATAAATCATTCATGTTATTCATGTTTCATTTGATTTACCGCGGCTGCACAACGCCCAGAAAGATCCTTTGCCTCTCCAGACTAGTCCCTTTAAAGGTGTCCCTGAAATCATTCTAAGCGGCTTATGGTAGAAAGCTTTGCCCGTCAGCCGCATGTTCGAGATGAGGGCATGCAGGCTGGAATCTGTATCGTTGCTTGCTGCACCTTAAGCGAGAAAGGAGCTCATCTTCAAAACCAACAAGAAAGCTGAACACGAAAACGTGGCGCGCGAGGCGCAACGTCATGAATCCTTTGCGAATGTCATTTATGATCACACGAGACGTAGAACTCAGCTTGTTCGTGTGCTTATGTTTGCCAAGTTCCGCGTCTGTCTGTCGTAGCGGGACATTCACGCGTCGTGCGTGAATGTCCCGCTACGAAAATGCCGATCTAGCCCTTGTATATGATGCATACTTGCGCACATTGCAAAGGCTCCCGCTCTTAATCTGCTGCTGTCGCAAGTGGTTGCCGACATATCGGTAACCAATGCCATCTTCTATCTGTATCCTTATGGATTATTGCCAACGTTATTGCAACATGTCTGCATCTTGAGAAGAAGCAAAGCCTGACATTTCCGGATGTCGCCAGGGCAGGCTCCAAGCACAGTATGGAAATCAAGGTTGAAGCTCAAACAGCTGGGAATGAAGATGAATGAAGTGTAGTCTTCATCGTGTACTCACTTGACATAGAAATCCAGAGGATGCTTTACAGTGGTCATGCGGTTATGCGGACTCTGAACCCTTCACTGTAGATGTGCGCACATATATGTTGCGAGGAATCGAGGGAAGACCACATACGAAAACCCCATACGGTCCGAAAGGAAATCCATTGTCAAGTGCGTACAACCACGTCATCCCACCAAAGCAGCAGCCTTAAACGCTGAAACGAGGGACGGCCGATCCTCACCATAGTCTGTGGCTCCAGATTGTCCAGCTCGGCCGGTGCCGGCATGGTACAGACTTGGGTGCCGTTCCTCATAGTCATGTGGCACTTATGTGGCCATAGTGCAACTGACATTGACTGACATTGCGTACTACTTTGGAAGCACGCGGCATTGGGCAATTGAGTACAGGATCATGTTTCAGGCGTATAATTTTTGCAAGTCCGTATATTTGTGATTCGTTGCAAAGACCTTCAATCATGCCTTGCAGTCAGCTCCTGCATGTTTTTCTCCACAGACGCTTACGTACGGCTTGCAAGGTGCGCTTGGACACAGGAGTGGGTGGGCGGCAGTGGCAGTCTGGCAGTAACTAGGTGCGGCCGAGAAGTAAGCCACAAGCTCTCACAGAGGTCAGGAATATCATTTCCCGAACACCCCATTGCAACCATGACAGCCCAAAGAATGGAGTGCTCATTGCAAGCATCAGAAAATCGGGATGGTCTGGGGATGCCTAAACCCTCCATCCCTTGACCCCACACCACCCACCCAGCATGACGCACAAATAACGAGCAAGGCTCATGATAAAATCCAAATCGGATCCCCGGCGCTGGCAGGCAACATGCACCCAGGTCTTCAAGGGGACCTGAGCATATCAGGTTTCAGGATTTCAGGCGTTTGCGTCGTTTAGGGTTTCTGCAAACAGAAGCCCTGTCTGCAATATGATGAATCGTTTGTTGGAAGTCCTCAAAAAAAGATTGCGTTTTTTGTCGGCAGACAGGGATCTCTACTTTTGATACATTTGGGAGGTTGCAAAAAATGACTAGGCCGCTTTGAACTTTGGGGTCGGTACAGTAGGATTTGTAGTGCACTTGGGATCTAATTTGGAGAGATGCCCAATCTGCAAAAGGTATGGGGCCGCTTACACGTCCAAGTGAAATCACCAGCACTATCCGGCAAGCCACCCTTGCTAAAACATCGCATGCGTCCTTGGATGGAACCCCCTCATCAACGCATCTCCGGTCATTCTTCTCTGCCAAGGGCACAGGATTCGGGCAGGAGGACACAAATGGCATGCCTGAACAGGAAATTTCATCACAAATTCTAAAGCACAAGACTTGCCATCGAGGGGAGGTGGAGTGTGCCTCCGCGCGGTGCCACCATCAAAGCGATTGATCCGTTGTTGGAAAGAACTACCTTGATGCACATAGCGAAGTGACAGGTCTAGCGTGGACACCATGCAGCGTACTGGCCGGATCCAAGTCATGCCCAGGAGACTGCCAGCCCCGACATCGTCGTGTTACCGAGGCGATCGCGCGTGTCCTTGGCAACATGCGCTTTAAAGCCGCAATCCGTGCAATGCCTATCTCCTGAGGATATGGAGGGTTGATCGGGGTGGGCAAAGGCATTGGTGTCTGGTACTAGGGTACGACCCAGAAGACGTGCAAGTCAAACCAAAGCCTCGCAGAAACCTTGTCGCTGTTCGTAATTGACACCCGATGTCGCCTGCCGTGCACAAATTGTACACAGTATGTACTGGTACGAAGATGCGCTGCGACAGTCTTCACGTGTTTGTCGAAACCGAGCTGCCCAAATCACGCCTCCATTAGCCAAGAAGTAGTGCCAGCCCTCAAGTGTCCACTCATCGCCTGGACTCATGCTGGACATTGCTGGACTCTACAGGCGAGACGTGGGAAACATCCACAGAACACGGCATGCAGGGCCACGGCACCAAATGTGAAGCTCATGTTGTCCAAGGAGAGATCCCATTCTGTGACGTTGTAGGCAGTCTCATGCGTTTTCCTTGGGTCACAGGTGTGACTGGTCAATATGGGGATCGCACAACAGAATCAATCTGTCTGCCATCTATTACGCAGTCACGCATGTAGGCACTGCAACATCTGAGAGTCTTGAACTCATTGAAGTTGTCTCCATAGATCTCACCCCAAACCTGCCATGCAGGGCACGAGTTGTGGAGGGTTGCATCGACGATAATAAACTGCCAGCAGATGATCCCTAGCCAATCGACTGTCAAGTATTTCCTTCCGCCACCCCCCCACCGCAGTATGAAACATCCCCCCACCCCGAAATATGAAATCTTCATGTTGGATTGTGCTTGCTCATCCGATTTGATACATGATGCAATTTGCCGTTAACTTCGCAAGGCGTGCTATCCGGAACAAACCGGTTCCTCATAGGCTTGTTATGAGCCTCCGAGTAGGCGCTTGTGTCTGTTGCTATCTGTCGCTAGTGCAAAATCTCCAAGTAGCGAATGCTTGGGCTTTGACTCTTCGTGACCTAAGAGAGTCTCCTGTTTGGAGGCTCGTATGAACCTCAATGCGTACTTGGTCTCAGAATGTCCCAGAATGTCCCAGACCTGGTGCTAGATCGCTTCTTTTCAGCCCCAAAGCAAAGCCGAGAAGGTGGCGACAGCTAGCTGTGTCTCTGCGTGCTGCTTTAAGCTCGCCTTGCCTTAGACGTGTTCCTCAGCTGCCGCCGCATTTTTTCCAGGCCTCGAGAAGCTTGATCTCTTGTGTTTAAATGATTTTACATGAGCCACATCAGATCGCCAAAAGTGGTTCACAAAGAAGCCAGGAAGAGCTATGGTGGTCTGTGTTGACCATCGGCCTTCAGAAGACTAGAGGGGGCCGGGGGATCCAGGAGGGAGGCCGTCAGGATGGAGCAGGGAGCTTCAAAATAGACCAAGTTTTACTCACACACGGGGAGTCCCCAGTTCAACCCCAATGCCCTGGGTAAATCTCACACAACTTCAATGGAACCCAGGCAGATTTCCTCTGCATACGTTCTATCTGTACATGCTTAGATCAACTTAGAATAATATGAAACGTGGAACATGGAATTGAACGTCGGACAAACCCGTAAATAGGTTGTGGGACAGTTCCAGGACTACATGCTGAATAATCATAATCCAGTGTTGAGGCATACGGGAGAATTGCAGGGGTGTAATCTTTTCATGATTTAGGTTTGTCTGGGAAAATGCGCGGAGTGTCGACATCAGCGACTCCACAGCACGACTGCCCATGCTCATGTGAGGCGACCACTGCTCTTTTTGGGGAAATGTCAGTACGTGGAACTCCGAACACGCATGATGCAGGACTCTCCGCAGCAGAAAGATCTACAAGACCAAGGACAATGCGAATTGGGTTGCTACTGTTGCTACGTTTATCAGCATGTCGAAATCAAGTTCCCACTGATTGCAACACGAGCGAAGTATGCAGGTAGTATTCGGGGCGTCGTATTCGCCAATCTGAATCTCCCCAAGTATGGAAGCCTCTCCTGATTCTGATGCTCTTTATTTATAGAGGCGCCCTGAAGGTCTTGGGTCCAAAAGACATGTCCAGACATATGGCGACGACAACGAAGACTGCAACGGGCACTAAAGAGCATGTGCTGCGTACTAGTCATGGACGAACCACCGTGTTCCAGCCTGGCGATGCTGGTAGCTTGCTCAAAGGCTTTCTCAAAGACTCCTGAGAACATGCCACCACACACGTAGCAGGAAATATGTATGCTCACATGCACTGGTGCCTTCGAATTACACCTATGTTTATGTGCGTTCATCAAAAATATTCAGGTGGCTACAGAACTGATCCAATAGTCAGGTTGATTGGCTTGCGGGGGTGACTTCGCAGTCTGCTTCTGGAGCAAAGCACTTACTGCTTTCGGTCGTCAGATGCAGCTTGATATCCCAATTCAGTAAACAGAACACCTTTGGATTTAGGCATTGACCCGCCAATCCAGTTTGTCATCACCCATTGATCTAACGGTCTGGTTGTTCAGAAGCATCAGTATGCATTATCGAATGTTTGAGCACCCGGAGCCTACTTAATCTAGCCAATTTGCCGACTTGGGCCCCAGTACTTTAGGTGTCAAAAACCGACCTAAGTGGTAAGAAATGTACCTTCCTGGATTAGGGGGTTTGACACAATCCAACTTGTTCACTTAACTTGCTAATTGGGGTGATGAGATCTATCGGGTTAGGAGGTCAGAGCCGAACGTGATAACCCAAGTCAATAGTTTGCCTAAACACGTTTTGAGCCATTCATCAGCCTAACCAGCTAAGTTTGATATCTCTTTCATCTTGAGTAATCCCAGCCGAAGACCCCATCTGTGCAGGGTCTCTTCGCTAGGAGTCCATAGCGCTGCTACGTAGCCGTACGAGTGCAGGCCAGGGAGTGGGCATGTGGCCTCGATGCGCAGTAGTGGATGCCTTGGATGCCTTGTGTCCTTGCAGGAAAGGTGCACTGGGGGTATTTGTCGGTAGTGGGCCTTCAGACGACGTCAGAGCCCCGCGAGATGCAACGTCCTTGAGATTCAGGCGACGCCCGTTCGTGATAGCTGGCACGCCTTGCCGCAGATCTCAGGGAATCGCTTCAAAAGAGACGGCATGCGAGAGAATGGCGAATGAGACCATGCGGTGTTCAGAGCTGTGCTTGCATATTCCGGCCTGGCCTTCGACGATTTGCTCAGTCTTGCCGGTGATGGGGTTCTTAATGTCAGCGTACGGCGGCCTCTGTGAGCCAGGGTCGAGATTTTGCTCTCGGCGAAGTACAGTCCAAAGCTTTTCGGAAACAAGCCTGGTCCTGGACGCTAATGCCGTGATTTTGTCCATGCACGCTTCAAAGCCCGTACGGAATTATGGATTTGAAAGGTTTATTGAGACGTACAAAACGTTGAGCTTTTGACTCGGGGGTTTCCGGCAACTGTGGTCACTGTGGTCCTTCTTTCGGGGCCTTTATCTGCCAATCTTGCTGTTGTCTCGGATACATCTGATAGAAAGTGTGCTGCCTTTGTGGTGTGGGGCCTTGCGCGAACCAACACCCTGGCTCCACGCCCTACCATCGCCCCATGAGCAATGCTCCAGTTTCTTGCGACAACAAACCCAGGCATGGGATGCAATGCAAGAGACTGGTGAAAACCAGGACAGAGTCTGCGCAGGAAGCAGCCACGAGCTGCAAGACGCATCTTGAGTTCGGACTCAGCCTTCTGTGCTTTCACATACGTATTTGAACTCAATTTCGGATCCCTCAATCTCGTGCACAGCTTGCATGTCAATCATAGCTGCCAAAACCACGCGTGGGTTGTATGGCTTTGTCCGTGCATGCCAATGTCGTGACCTTCGGCCGGACATGGTCGATGATGGTCTTGTAGGCTTCGCTGTGGATCTAGGATTCGGAGGATTTCTTCAGGTCCGCCGTAGAGACAAAGTCGTCATTGGGGCACTGCAACCTCACATGTGATACACATGGCGGTGCGGTCCGGTGTCTCTTTCCTCCTAAGCACAAAATGCTGGTAGTACCCACGCCACTTTCCGCCCATGCCACCTTTCCCCCGTACTACATTTTCCGTGAGCCAAAGTTACATGCCTTCCTGTTCCTTCCGGAATTGGGTAAGTTGTCAACATGAGCTGGAGCTATACCCATTTGGTCTACTTGGAAGCTTTTTTTGACGGAACCCGCAGAGAGAAATGGTGATTCAATGATGCCGATGCTCCCCCCAAGCCTGTAGAATCAGCATCCTGGTTTCGATGTCAGTTGCTGCAGCCTCTCTGGCGTCAGCCCTGCAAAACAGGATTCCCGTATTCATAAGGGTATACAGGCAGACCCTAAACTATTTTCTTGCTTCCCCAAAGCCGCCTGTACCACCAGGAATTGCATTCGCGCATGGCAGCGCCCACCTCGCGCAGCTCTGCGCTGAAACTTTGAGATCATGTTCGCAATTGCGCGGCTTCAATACTATTCGCTGCTGCTCTCATTCTGCGCTGGCTTTACCACCCTGTCACGTTAAGGCCTGCCTTGAGCAAACACCTACACGTAGATGTCCAGTGCACGTCCCTTATCCCCAGAAATCCTGACAGCATCTGACTGCACGCCCTGCCTTGATGCTGAGGCCTGCCAAAGTGATAGCAGCCTGCAGCGACTGGCCCGCGCAAACTGCTGGATGAAACTCGTTGATGACTTCCTGCGCGGCGCGCAGTGCCGCGGCAGCAAATCAGGGTCCGCAAAAGTACGCTCAAAATCTTGGGGTTCTTAGCATGCCCCCAAGACTGGACCTCTAGTTTCTGGAAGCAATCACTTAGGATCTTTGCACGGCGGCTACTGCGAATGGGAACCTGCCTGACTTGCCTTGGAGTCGACTTGGGCCAGGACATACTTCTCAGTGTGGCACACAACAAGTTCAGAGCTCTGAATGTCGACAGAATGCGTCGGAATGATATGAAACCCGACTGCCTCATCCACCGTGGGGAGGCGCAGTTCGTTCGGTCCCAGGTTGCGCATCGCAGCGCTCTTAGGATCCTCGGGTGTAAGCTTATTTCTAATTTAAGAGGGTGAAAGTTGTCCGACATAACACCTTGCTTAAAGTCCCCCGACTACCAGCCCAAAGGCGACGAGCTCCTGGATACCACAAGTATACTAACAGAAGCTACTTCGTCAATACGAACATTGCTTCCATGAAGTGCTAAACCTTTAAGACAATCCTTGATCATTCTATCTGCACTTTGTCACAATGGACGGTGTTTCTTGCACGCAAGCCGAAGTGCATCATCTTTCTTCGCTTTCTTCACGTCCGTGACGGCGGATGCTTTGGGGACAGCAGAGGAGCGCACCGGATGCACCGGATCGTCCCCGAGCGTCGTGAATTCCATGCTTGCTTTGGGTGCAGCTGACAGACCCACCAGACCTTCGTCAAGGGGAGCTGCCGCACGGCTGCCGGGCGCCTTTGAAACAGCAAGTGCGGTTCCTAACTGGGTTCTGAAGAAGCAGAGAGCCTGTCTGATGAGACCCGGTCAAGAACTCATTCCGTTCCTCATGCTGGGCCCAGAGGCCGGGACGAGGGTCTCGAACCCCTTTGCAGGGTGAAACAGACGTGAGGCAACGGCTCTATGGGGCAAACTGCTTGGGGCAACTTGTAGTACATCATGCCAGCCCATGGCCAATGCATCACTGGTCTCTCAGCAGAATACTTGCGTGGAATGTTGGAACAGGGCAGTGCCACCTAATTACGAGACAGTGAAGGAGCATCTGTTCCGAGCATGCACGGCCGTTGCATTTCAGTCATAAGATGCAAAGGAATGAGTAAGACTCCAGCCGATCGGGACCCACGCAGCATCAACCTCACGGAGGGAAGTGCATGTGCAGAGCGTTTCGAAGAAGCACGAATGTTGGTAGCAGTTCTCGTAGACATAGCAGGAGCGACATCTTTCTAAACAGGTTCAGGCCTTGCCGTGGTTCATTCTTGGCTCACTCCCGAAGCTCTGAGATTAGCTGACATTAAAGCTATTCATACCATTTTCAATACTCGGTCTTTGCAGCGATCCGCAAACAGGGAACCAAAGCACACGGGCCGGACTATTGCCCGGAGTGTTGAGGCGGCTTAAGCTACAAGGAGTCCGTTCTCCTCACAACAGCTTTCTTTTCCGTAGGTCCTTCGTGCGATCCCGCTACCACGATGTTTCACTAAGGCTCCCTGCACAATAGCCAGGACCACCGAAGCAGAAAGTCCAGAAACGCAGAGGATGCGCAGACCTTTGAAAACATCTTGCTGAGAATATGGGAGTTTGACAGCGAGTTGGAACATCAAGGGTTTGCTTCTCGTATTCGGTGCATCTGAACTCCTGGAAGTGCTTGCATCTCCATAAAAAGATTCAACCTCTGACAGCCGAAGCTGTGCTGCTCGGACGTATGTTGGCTCAGGCTGGGATTTGAACCAATACACGTCCCAAGCTGGACGGCGCGCATGCAACAGAAAACCACATCCTATGCAAGGGCGCGTGTTGTTCTTCGAGCTCAAAATTTCAGCTGCCCCCCTGATACGGGACATGATAAGCCGGCAGCTTGAGTCTCGGCGTCCGAATGAACAACTTACCACAAACCCCTTTTTACCCTTGTATATCCTCGTATCATCTCAAATTGCAGGCTTGGCGCGACGGCTGCGTGTCCCCAGCAGCGATACCTCTGCAAATTCCAGGTTGAGGTTTGGGAGGGGCGGTTGGGATTTGGTTGGATTCGGTCTGCTTGTTTCAGAAGACCGCGCGACATTTGCAATGATTTGCGGCCTGCCTTTTCAAATGCTCATGTCGGAACTAGATGCTGGAAAGGGGGCCACAAGCACGTGGTACCTCCTTGAACCTTCGCAGGGCCATTGGATAATAACAATACCGTACTCACTTCTCTCGAGCACTTTGTCCCAGAACTCCGTCCAGGCAAAACAGATTGCGCAAAGTTACAATATCATAGATGTATGCTGATGCTACAGTCTCAAAATGAAAATTCCCTTTTCCAAGTACCTCAGCACGAGAACAGCAATCGATACCGATTTTCAGGCAGTCATTTCTCAACCTAACCCCAAGAAGTTCGTTCATTCTCAGGTCAAAATGTGGGATTGGGTTCCGGCTGGGTCATGGAAGAGCCAACTGAGCGGACTGCTCGCTTTCTGTTCAAGTCTTGAAAGACTAGTCTTGCAAAAGCAGTTGCCTCTTCTCTGTTCCTATCGGTTCTGCAAGGTTTGACGGCCTGAACGCTTCTGGACCCGGCGGCGTTATTCAGAATCCTGATCGATAAATCAGGCAACGTCCATTTTGTGAGCCCGCTCAGACTGCCGGGAGTTGATTACTTGACTGAGCTAGGCCAATGGAAGCCTCAGGGTTAGAAACTCAGAAACGGAAACCCAGTGACGCTGATGCTGGTCTGCGGTCTTTCGACATCGAGGTCATCGAGGTCTAGCAGTCTAGCTCGGACCCCAGTTCCTGCTGCCATTGCCCTCAGTTGAACTACATTCCAAACTGCTTTCCTACCTAGACCGTGCCGTACATCACGGTAACAGAAACCTCAGCCCGCGGCATCACCACCCGGTGAGCTATTCGTTTGACCTGGTGCAACTCACATGCATGGCATTGGAGGACGGAGGACCTTCCCTCTCCCCTCACCGCCGAATGAAATACAGGGGTCTCAGTCATGAGACTAAGGTTTTGGGGCTATTTCCCAGAGTTAGATACTTGGACTACGGGATGATGATGTGGTGATTAAATATCGGACTGGGCGCTCAGAGAACGTGGTTTGCCTGGCGGAAGGAAGTTACGGAACACAAGGATGCTAAGCTGCACGTAGCGGATTCTTGGCGGGAGGAGGCGGCTAAGGGTTCATGCAAGACGGAATTCGGGTAGGGATCTTCGAGGGCATTGCTGGAGGAACCTGCGTTCCAAGATGTTACAAGACAGGCTGGTTGAGAGGTGATCGTGTTTATCCATACACGACGGCGTGTCAAAGCCTTTCTGGCATAGACTCTTGTTTTGTGGCGCTTATGCTTGATGGTGTATAGGGTCTGGGGCGTTGGCTTTATGGTTTCACGGTTTCGCGCCTATTCACAGAAGTTATTGATTGACAGGGGCGGATAAAAGTGCCAAAATCCTGAATTCTCAGCTGTGAAGGATGGCAGACCATGGCCGACCGAGCAGCAGTCCTCGTGCTTGCCGGCGACAGATGGCCAAGCCCCAAACATGTCTGGATCTTATGTTTTCCTCACCGTCAGCCTTCAAACCGTAAGTCTCGAAACGCAGAACCTTGGCGCCCCTGACCCTGAACCTTTCAGGAACGGAATCCCTGCGTGAACCGTAACCCAAAAATCCACTACTCTGAATCTTCAATCATACAGAAGCCCGAAAGTCAAAAGCCTTGACACAGTCGCTGTAGTCCCAGTCTTGAGTCCATGCAGCTCAATTGTTGCACAGTTGCCATCTGGCGCAGGGACGCCTGCAATAGAACAGCCGAGGCCTCCCTTTCCCATAATCCTGAACTCCCAGATCCGACTCCCCCACCATCAAACCAAGCCCTTACTCCCTGACCCTCGATCCTGAACTCGAAAGCCACACCCACGTTAACAGCACCTTTCCATCTAAGCATGCGGGATTGTGGGTCGATTTTTTGACACCAATACCACCTTCCTAACTAATCGAAACCTCGGTTGTCAACGCCGCAGATTGTTACAAGTACAAGCCTTCGACAATGTAGGTTTTCAAACTCAGCGGTAGGTTTTTCCACTAAACGGCATTACTTCACTCAAAAGAAACTCTGCAATCAAAACAGACGTGGCATCGGGATCACCGTAAATACTCAACACTAAAACACATACAGTGACGGAGTGCCCAAACTTCCGATGCCCTCACCCCCGCTCAGACATACTCACTCGTGCCGTAGTTCCGTTGTTATTATTTCCAGCTCATGAGTCTGATTGCCGTGCATGCTATCGGGCCACAACAACAGTAACGGCACAACCAAAGCCAACAACCAGGGGCTCAGCTTGCCATTGTGGCCGCGGTGCGCTGCACCAGGGATTCGTGGGCCCCTCCTGGCACGGCTCGGAGTTCTCAGGGTGAATCACTCAACATGTCTAGGGTGTGTCGGTGTTGCAGGTTTAAGGCGTTTTCATACATCTCAACCTTAAAAACAAACGTTTATTTCGTGTTGGAGCATTCGAGCTACGGTGACAGTTCAGATGGTCAAGGGTGTTGGCTTCCTTCCAACACTTTGAGCTTGTGCTTCTCTTGTCGGGTGTGAGGTTCGGAGGGCTAGGACTAGGATCTACCCAGGCTCTTCAGCAGCTGGGCTAGCTCGTAGCCCAAAGCCCTAGAACCGTCAACCCAAAGGAACTGAATACTATTGCGATCTATTGAGATTCGGTCTTTCGGTGTGGGGTATGGGGTCTGTCTCGTGAAAGCAAAGGGCGACCAAGAGACAGGTCGAGGCTTTTTCAGTTTGGGGTTGATGGCAACGCTTCGTCGGGTGGCTCTCCAGGTCACCGCCATAGCAACTCTATCCTTCCAGCTTGAACGTACTAGCTTCCTTCCAGGGTGTGCTGTTGCTCTTCGAAATATGGCCCGTTTCTAGGTTTCTATCATAAACACGGAGGCGGAGGCAGGCATCTTGAAAAGCAACCCCCGTCAAGCAACCCACCCTGTCATCGAACAGACGAGCTCGGCTTGAGGGGTTCTAAACCTCTCACTCCAGCCTATACCAAACGCAAAGGCTAGAACAGGGAAACACTACGGACTACAACTTTGTCTATATTTTGTCCAATGCTTTCTCGGCTTTTCGATTTGGTGTCTGTGGTCACCAATATCTTTAGGGTTTTAAAGTGTTTCAGATCATGTAAAGTCAGGCCTCATGGCTTGCTAGCGGGTTGACTAAGTAGGGCTGGTAGTGCTGAGAAGCATCGCTGGTCAAGGGTTTTCCAAGTTTCAGACTTGCTAGGTCGTCCAGGTTTTCGGTTTGGTTCAGGCTTCTCTACCACCTGCTTTCAGCAGAAAAAGCTTACAAGATCAAGGCGTGGACTGTGGAACCTGCTTTACTCCTGTATATTGATTTGGCAGAGGGATATTGAGTGGTGCTTGTTTAAAACTTGTTCAGGCTCTGGCACTGTACGTGTTTGTTATTGGGGGGTTGGGATGCGGATCCGTCTTTGCTAACTGTCTGAGTTTATCTGGCACTTCGATTGCCGTCTTCTTGCTGGCTTGATCTTTGATGTGCCTGGCCACATGCATGCGTTACACTAATGCATTTCCTTCTCATCACCCTAAGCCCGCACTTTCTGTACTCATATGTACCCATCCAAAGCGACGGCAAGACCTCGCCGGGCAAGAGACATTGCAATTCCCTCTGTGTGGACATGTCGGAGGATCTTGCAAATGAAGCGTTGATCTCAAGCTCGCTATTGCATCTATCTGCTTGATCAATCGGCGCATCGCGTGGCTTTGGAAGTTGTGCCATGCCTGTGGGTTACATCGCTGACCTAATGGACCTTTCGTCTTAAGATATCTTGCGAAGTGGCGGAGTACCGAAAAGTGCGCTTTACGTGGCCTGGCCAGCGGAGTATTTTACACGCTGCGTTAAAACCATAATACTACTTTAATGTTCCGGGGAGGAGTGCCCGGCTGGTCCTGTTTTGTTAGGATTCTAGGGGGCAACGGGGCCCGTGTTCAAGGAAACATGGAGTAGGTCAATATTTCGTCCTACCGCAGTATGGGCAGGGTCATCCAGAATGTATGCTCGAAAAGTCATCCTCTTCTTCTCCCAAGCCAAGTTTGAAACCTTAATCCCGATTGTAGATGCCACGACGAGCTGTGCAAACTAAGATATGTTGAAGCCGAGACCACAAGCCAAAACCGTGAACTTTCTTCAAGGAGACCAGAAACCCTCAATCAACATTGTCCACCCCTGAATCCCGAAATCTCATGGGCCTTGAAGTAGAGTTTCGGAGCCAGAAGTTCTGGTGTTTCAAGCTGCCAAAGCAGCATCTGACAGTCATGGAGTTGACGACCACTATGATGATGGCGATGGCACAGTTTGCACTTTGCTGCTTTGTGTATTGCACATCTGGGGCTCTGATGGTTGGAACTCCATGCGAAAAGCTAGTCTGCAGCGTTTGGCTTCCTCTCCTCCTCAGGTTCCAAAGACTCTGTGCCTAGATACTTCACGTTCGTGTGGCTTGGCACGATGTTTTGCCAGCCACCGTCTTCCTCCACAGCCCCTCTTGGGCCGAAACTTTGCAGCCCCGTTCGGGCTGAAGGGATCGAGAAGCACGACGTCACTAATGAGCCCCCGCTCTGCCCTGACACCGCAACCCATCATGCCAAGACTGAAGCCGTTAACGTCAACCACGATGCTGCAACGCAGCTCAGGACGGCAGAACGGCTCCGAAGATGACCACTTTCTTGCTTCCGGGTGGGGGTGGCACGCACCTTCGTATCGGCTTGCAACTGTGGCACAGTGCATGCGCGGACTTCCTGTCGCTGACCCAGCAAGAATATCTTGTTTAACGCAGAGGGCCCTTCTGGCTGGAAGCCTTGACTGTCGGTTCCTGCAACAGCCTTGAACATCATAGTTCTTGCATGCTCGTACAGTTGACTGAGGTACACACTGCACTACGTGTGGCCCCCAGGACCCGGGCCTCAACAGCTTCAGAGTCAACAAGCATGCAACCCAGGCGCTTCTCGACAAGCAGGTAGAGGTAGAGTGCTAATGTGCAGAAGCTCGTGCTGAGATTCCTTGCTTCACAAAGCAACAAACGAGGGTTACGTGTCAGAGCGCTAGCGATGACCACGATTTCCCGATGCTGATGACTTGCCTGGCACTTCAGCGCTCTCGAGGGATCAAGGCTTGGGGTTTTGACGGGCCTGCAGGCAAGTCGTGGGCTTAGAGCTGGGGGGTAATAGTTCCGGTGTGCAGATAGACTAGCTACTCGAAACCTCAACTGGGACAGAAAGCCGGATGGGATTCTAAGATTTCGCTTGACCCTCTGGAACTCAGCTACATGATGGAATTCGTAGTTGTAAGATGTTGTAAGCAGCTCTTCGTGGTATGCTCCAGATTGTGGTGTCGGTGGTTGCTCGGCAGACGTTGATGGTTCTCTTCAGTGAGGATGGCGGGGCCACGAGGCTCTGCCTGCATCGCGGTACCTGAAGGGGTTGGTGGTTGCTGGCCTGAGCCTCCCCAGGACCTGGCGTTTGTCCACTGGAGTCATTGCGATCCAGCAGAACATGACAAGTCTTCTCTGCCGGTCGAGCGAGTGAACCCTTTGCCAAAGCGGGAAAGTGCAGAAAAGCATAGAGATGGGGCCCTTAGGGGCTGCAATCGGACTTGGGTTCTCCATCTGCAAAGTACTGCCAATGCAGCCAGGCAGTCAGAACAGCATACCAGCTGACATCCAGCAGGTGGATGTGAACAGAACTGATGATGATTCCAGGAACATCCTGAAGCGAGTCATGTCAGTCATGTCGGCTCGGGACTGAATTAAGCGGACTTTTGCACGGGCGTGCTGGCTATGGGTTGCTATACATCTGGTTCTGGCTGCTGTCCTTGGTTCCAGACTGGTCTCTACGCACGGCTTATGGTGTTCGGGGCTGATTGGATTGAAGCCCCGCATGATGCATTGCCGCGTTGATCATGCACGCAGCGGCTTCAGACAGATATTCCAACAAGACTTGCGAACAAAAGCAAGTCCATCTTTGCATTCCCAAGCTACGTCTTGTGCGTCTCCCCTGTGCCTGCCTGTGCTCCTTATTTTCGGCTTCCTTTTCCTTCCTCCCAGTCTGGACGTTGGTCCCTGCTTTCATACCCCGTCCTCCCTTCTGTCTTTCTACCGTGCTGCGATAGTGTACTGGCTCTTTATTCTTGCCCTCACTTGTGCACTCCCTCGACCCCCAAAGCCCATCCCCAACCTAGCGGACCCTGCACCGAATGTCAGGCGAGTCTCTTGCGTGATTCGCAACATCTCGCCGTATGCGTGCTCACCGCGGAACTCCAAAGCATCCTTCAGCTTCGTCTCATCCATGCAGCAGGCGACCTGGGCTGGCCCGAGAGTATGCGGACGTACCTCTGGTATCGATACTGCCATGATCTTCCATAGTTGCGGACACCTGTATCAGATTTCTCATCATCACAGCTCAGCACCCATTGCAGGAGCACGAGGAACCAGAAGCAGGCAAAAGAATTCAAGGATTTTACCGTAGAAGCAACGGAGCAGCATCCGTATCAGCATTGGTGAATGTGTTATGCCTGGAAGAAATCATGGGACGCCAACGTCGCAGGAGCAGAGGCTGCGACAGATGGTGGCATTTTCTGCCGATGGTGCCCCTGATTTCCCCTGTTCTTATCTTCTTCTCCGTTGTCACTGCCGTCTCGTGGAGGAATTATTCGACAACTCTCCAAATGTGCATGGGTCACAGAATGTCTCCGACCCAAAGAACAAGCAGAACTTGAATCGCTAGTCTACTTCCCTAGTCTTAGCTGGACCCCGCCCGGACAATCGGACAGCCTGTTTTATGACGAACGGACTGTAAGCCCAGAGGCGAGAAACCCAACTCCTGTCACCTCGAGGCCTGCAGAATTGCTCACCTTGTCGCTGCAGCACGTAAACATCGTGCAGAGAGCCTCAGAAAAGTTTTGGTGTGGAACAGGTGGGCTTCCATTTGGCCTATCGAGGATTCCTCGCTCAGGCAGCCAGGCACTGAAGGCTTTGGTGGTGGATGAAGTTTTTCAAACATGTGGATCTTGGATCAAAGCTCCAAGAACAGCGACAAACGACGGTGGCTAGCTATCAGAACTTGGGAGCTTCTGCATGCTTTGATAATCGACTTCTCTAACATGGGCAGGAGAAGGGCTTGGATTCGAAATGTGTCTTTCTTGCAAAATTAGCAAGGATAAGGCCAAGCCGGTCAAACCTCGCAACAAATCAGCCACAAATGAGATCAACAGCTTGAGTTTCCACATTCAATTGCCGTCCAGGAAGCGACAGTCCCAAGGCACCACCAAACTACGCTGACTATCCAGAGGGCTGTATGCCTTGGCAGCTTTGCCTAGTACTGCAAGGTTCTCCACATGTTCAGCAAAAGCTTAGCAAGGCTTTATGGCAGTAGAAGCTGATCAATGTTCAATGTATTGCCCCAAACAAGCTTTTATGTTTACATAGGGTAACTGGCATCCAGCACAGCCCATGCTCTCCCTTCACTACACTGTCTCTTCAATGCCTTCGTTGCCTCCTGGCTTTCATTAGTCTCCCGACATTTTCTCTGCATCCTCTCCGTCTCCTGCCTTGCCTCCCTTCAAACAGCGGAAGCGGTGTCGGCGTTGGTGGGCCTAAAAGTCGCAGGGGATGCTTCTTTTGTGGTCTTGGAACATAATGACGTGATCAACCAGAAGCACCTGCTGGCAGTTGAGGGACTGGCCAAAACACCAGCTATGTGAGCTGGGAACTGGATCGGTTAGGCTCCCAGGTGCAGAATTGCGTACACTGTCTGCCAGCGCGCTTTCCGTGCCTCGTCTTTTGTCCCTGTCGCTGGTTGGGGTCGAAGCTCCGTGTCGACTTTAGTTTGTCTTCCTTCTTGGAACTCTTCGAGATTGCTGGCGCCCTTTCTCGTATCCAGAATCTGCGTCGTGCGTGCCCCCGCTGTCAGGTTGCTTTGTATCCCTCTTGCAGTGTTGCGTTTCATCCATCGGGAACCATGTGAACGATGACGAAGAGGCACGCTTAGACCCTTTACCACGGCGGGTCCTCACAGGATATTAGCTTTAGGGGTCGGGTCTCATCTGCTCTACACATGTTGCGTGCAGCTTGGTTGTTTGGTCGGCATCCGTGGGAAGATGTGAAGATCTGTTAGAATCTGTTAGAAAATGTTACAAACGGTTCTAGCTTACTCATTGCAAAACTGGCAGAACTGGGCCAACGAATCAAGCTTTTCTGACATGTTCTGACCCTTGGAACTCGGTCGTGTGCTTCATCACTTCATCGGTTTGATCCGGTCGTCTTGTTCCACGCTGCACCCAATTCATCATGGATGTGCTAAGTGGACAGAATCGGACGACCGAAGTTGCGAATGCAGTGCCTGTGTCTCTGCCCGGTGCCACATCATGGCATCCCTTTATGATCTCGTTTTCTTAGTCTTCTTTCCTGCTTCGTTCCTTCCTTCCTTCCTTCCTTCCTTCCTTCCTTCCTTCCTTCCTTCAACACGTTGAAGCAGCATGGGACAGACGATTTACGGACAGTGGGATGCCGGCATAACAACAATCGGGGACCCGTCTCGACACGGTCAGCAAGGGTTCAGCGGAGCCGGTTGAGTGCACAATGAGCTTGCAGCTTGTCGGGCGTCAACATTGGGCAGGCCTATGGTTTTGGAAAGTTCAGTTTTGGAGTTCAGTTAGGAGCTCGGGCGTGCTGCTGCGCGCGCGGGAAGGACCAAGGAAGGAGGGGTGTCCGGGATGAAGTGCCAAGCTGCCTCGACATCCTCGTGACATGGTATCTAGCTGAATCTAGCTGCTAGTTTCAGGATATTTCGGTGATTCGGTATCTCGGGTCTCGCGGAGTCATGGTCTCCAAGCTGCAAGTGTGCACAGGACGAGATGGTTACTAGACCCGATACTTGAGTGGCCTTCGGCAGTAAGCAGTGCCGTGTGCAAAACTGAATTCATGTCGATATTTCTCTATCTTGCTGCAGATTCCAGCACCTTGTTGAACTGCCGGAGCAGAACCCATGTAGTCCAATCCCTCGATGTTAATCATGCTTTGGCGAGGATTTCGGTCTTCTTTCCTTTCCAAAGACTTAATCGAACGCCATCGAACGGAAGACGTGCAACATGCTTGACGCAAGATATTCCTTGCCATTGCCGTCAGAAGTCGGAACTTTAGGTGGCTTCGGCCTCACAACTTATGCGAATTTGCTGACTCTGCATGATTTCCGTGTCATCTTACACTTCGTAGCTCGATTTCAGGTGCCTAAATGCTCGCACTCCACGGTACCTGAAGCAACTCCAGACCCGAAATCCTATAAGCAAAACGAACCCAGCTGGCCGCCGGGCTGCGCTTCTTGGGACAGCCCCGTAAGCCCAACCGCTAGAAGGACAGTGAGAGGCACCGCGAAGCATTGAACGAAGACACAGAGGTGACAAGCATTGACCTGCAACTAGCGTGTAAGCATTCACCAGCAGCAGTCGTCGTCGTAGTAGTAGGAGTAGTGACGTGCAGCGGAAGTATTGCTTAAGAAATCAAAGCTTGAGAATTTCGGGGAGTCCGGTGCACCTTGTCATATTTCACCCATGGGCCGTGTGCCCTCAACTTAGGAATTTGAGCCCCCTAACATCCGCCAAATTCTTAGCTTGTATAGGCTTCACACAAGCAGGTCCCGAAAACCTCCGAATGAAGAGTCTGAGAATCTCAGATTCTTAGCTTGCGTAGGCTTGACAAAAGCAGGTTGTGAAAAACCTCCGAATCAAGAAACTGAGCCCTCAGATTCTTAGCTTGTACAAGCTGGAGGAGCTACACAAACCTCTGGTTCTGAAGAATGCTTTGGAGTAGTGGTCTATCGATCTCCTTAATGCCTGTGGTCCCTGGTGCAAATCCTGGCTACCAGTAAGAATGTGCTAAGAATCTGAGCCTCCCTGAAGCCTGCATGGCAGCAACATTGCGATCCTGTCAACAACCTGCAGAGATAGGAATCTGAGCCCCCCTGACCTAGCCCGGGGAGATTCTTAAGCAGCTCTTGCGCTGTAGTAGTAGTAGTAGTAGTAGTAGTAGTAGTAATAGTAGTAGTAGCAGCAGTAGTAGTAGTAGTAGTAGGAGTAGGAGTAGGAGTAGGAGTAGGAGTAGAGGTAGCAGTAGCAGTAGCAGTAGTCGTAGCGGCAGCAGCAGTAGCAGTAGCAGTAGCAACCGTAGTAGTGGCAGTAGTCGTCAGCGTCCTCCTCGTCGTAGTGATAGTAGTGGTAGTAGTAGTAGTAGTAGTAGTAGTAGTAGTAGTAGTAGTAATAATGAGAATAATAACAACAAGCGTAGAGGCAGCAGTAGTGGTATCAGTGCCAATACTCGTACTAGTACTCATCCTCGTAACTCAGGCTAGGTGCAAACTACAC
Source organism: Symbiodinium sp. CCMP2456 (assembly GCA_905221635.1). Lineage (NCBI taxonomy): Eukaryota > Dinophyceae > Suessiales > Symbiodiniaceae > Symbiodinium > Symbiodinium sp. CCMP2456. The sequence continues at coordinate 37,443 of CAJNDV010002670.1, forward strand.
TCGCGGTAGAGGGGCCCGAAGGAACATAGTGCAAATCACGCCTACCCTAAACCCTAAACCCTGCACCCTAAACCAACCCCCCATAGCAAGCACCCACAACCAAACCCCCATAAATCCGGAAACGTCCACACCCCGATCCCGTAACCATTATACAACACAGAAGAAGCCTTGCAGCACCCAAAACCGAATCCTACCGATGTTATCGGGTTGAGGGTTTAGCTACGAAGGAAGATTCCTTAAAGGATTAAGGCAACTGAGTAGAAGCTTTCTGGAAACTGGGCTTCATTTCGGGTTTCGGGTTGCGCGGTTCCAACCTAAACCTAAACCTAAACCTAAACCCTAAACCCTAAACCCTAAACCCTAAACCCTACTAAGTCTGCTGACGGAGGCAATGAGTAGGCTCTCCGGTTGCAAAAACCGACAACTGCACACCGAGGCTCCGATAACGTTCAATGTGCTCACGACGGCCTTCGTGGAGGGATCTCTCTAGTTTTGGATTTAGGGATAAGGTTTGGAGTTTTGTTTGATGTAACTGTTACTACTACTGCTACTACTACTACTACTACTACTACCACTACCACTACAACTACTACTACCACTACCACTACCACTACCACTACGACTTACTACTACTATCATGAGTAGTATGACTACTGGTACTATTGCCGCTGTAAACAGTAATATTTGTACTATTTCTCATGTTATCATTTGTAATACTATTGGTACTACTGTTAGTACTGTTGCTACACATATTAGTATTTAGGGTAGTATTTTCACTGCTCTTGCTCATGTGACTATTATTACTAGTATGACGATAATGTCTATTAGGACTTTGTTTGCACGTTCGTCACCATTGCTAATAGTGTTACTACTCTTATTGCGGCTACTGCTAGTGTTACTGTTACTATGCTCTTCTTGTTCTTGACCCTAAACCTTACACCCGAACCTTTAATTCCCGCAACCTGAGACTGAAAACCTTTGAACACATGGACCCACTCCCCAATGTGTGTTCACTTTGCAATGCTTGTGTATGGGTGCTTCGTTTTCTGCCACGCCCTTATACCTCGGTTGATCATTCCATATTCCGCGTATGTATATATATATATATACATACATACATACATACATACATACATACAGACTCCCGACCACAAAAGCAAAACACATGCTCCCTGAACATACCCCAAGCCCGGTAGAAACCCTGTGCATGCCGCCATAGGGGGCTGGGGCGTTGGCCTTTCTTCGGGGTTTAAGTTTTCAGCGCTTCGGAGAGCTAACGGGTTTTAGGAGTTCAGCTTTCTTTCTTCCTGGGCTCTACTTAGTGGTGCAGGGGACTCCGTGCAAGTGGGGTTATAAATGGGTTGGAAGTAGATAAATATAACACTAGCTACCTTCATTTTTATCTCTACTTGCTAGGTCCCCTGATCCTCTAAACCATCTCGGCGCAGGCCTTGAATGTCTGACGACCATGCGACGACCATTCCTTCCGCCACGCCTTGAGCCTTGGCTCTGAAACCACCGCTCCCAGCGCCCGTCATTGAACGCTTGAGGTTCGAGTTCCCAAACATGAGAAGCCAAGTGGCAGGAAGCTCACCACAAGTACCACATCCCCCCAAGACAAACTGGACCCGGATTTGCAGATCTCCGACCCCAAACCCTAAACCCTAAAAATCGAAACCCTAAACCCTAAACTCTAAAACCCTAAATCCCTAAACCCTAAAACCCTAGACGGCTGTTAGGCTATCGTTTTCGGCTCCTGGGGATGCAAAGAAGCAGATTCGGGGTCTGGCTTTTCCCTCAAACTTCCTGAGCCACAAAGCCTAAAGCCGAAAGGGTTTTAGGGTTTAGGGTTTTAGGGTTTAGGGTTTAGGGTTTTTTTAAAGTGCAGTGGGACTTTCTCCGCATGAGTAGTCTCGGCCAGTCGGCTTGCACTAAATCTAAATACGCCTTCAGAACAGGGTTTAGGGTTTCGGGTTTAGGGTTTAGGGGTTCCCCCAACTTCCTTAGCCATACCCATAGGCCCCCATAGTAGTTCCTTTCTGTGGCTTATATTTAGGATCCTACCAGGGAATCCCCAAAAGGAGCTACTATGGGGCCTATGGGTAAAGCCTATAGCCGAAACCTCAAAACCAAAAAACTGAAACTCAGCACTCTAATTCAACCTCAAGCCCAACGTTAAACCTAGGTTTCATGCAGGTTCTTGCCTACCAGCACTGAAACCGGACAGCTAGAACAGGCTAGAACGGAAAAGGCCCTTCGAAACCATGTACAGCTCCGCTGGCTCTATGGAGAGAAGTCGGACAGGTTTCGGAGCCACCCTAAACCCTAAACCCTAGCATATTGCACAAGGATTCTTCCTGGCATTCCGGACCGTAGAAGGTGCCAGGATACTTGGGCCGATTTAGAGTTTAGGGTGTTCCAGAAGCAAAAATACGAAACCTACTTTCAAACCCTCAAACCAATAAACACTGAACCGAAGAGTTTTCAACACTCAGCCCTCTTTTGCCCCTTAACCTCAAACCACTACGTACCCTGTGCCGGAGACTACATCCCACACTTTGAAGCCCGCATCCTAATTAGTTTTTTGTGCACCATATTGGGGCCCTGACAAAACAAGAACGAGAGCTAGGGCAAGGGCTTGGGTACATTATGTAGCACATAGGCTCGACACGGGGAATGTTCTTAATTTAGGGTTTAGGGTTTAGGGTTTCAGGCTCAATCTGAGGCCAGGAAGTCCTACCTCTGATAGGCTACCTCCGGCAGGCTACCTCTTGAGACGCTCAACGCCCAAAGAACGAGTCCCTATATACTGCAGACGTATACTTTGACCTGAAAGTACCTAGACAGGAATTCCTGTAAGACCAAAGTATCTGCGCATCAATAGGCCCTATACCCTTGACTCCGAAACCCTAAACCCTTGAACCCTGAACCTGACCACAAATCCTAAACCCTAACCCTGAATCCTAAACCCTCAAAGAGGCCTAAACCCAACAGCACAAATTAACGCACTGAAGCTCAAGGCCAAGGGGGCTCTGAAACCATCGAAGTGGTTCCTGCGGTTCTTCGTGGGGTTTGGGTTTAGGTGCTTTTGTGTTTATGGGGGTTTAGGCTTTAGGGTTCACAGTGCTTTACCCTGAACCCTAAACAACTTCTGGGGTTTGGGGTTCAAGAAGCTTCGGGTTCTGGACCCTACATACTAAACCTGAACACCCGTCAGCTCATGGCCCTAAACCCTCGAAGCCCTAAACCTAACATCGTCGATAATATTCACTACATTTCATCAGGGTTCATCCCCTGGCATCTGCCTCCCATTGGCTAGGTTCTGGACCGCATCGCATCGGGCGTACTCTGCGTAAGCGAATCTTCTCCACAGCCTCCATCACGCCTTCCTCCGTGATTGCGACTCGATGTGGATCGCACACCTTGCAAAAGTGAACCCCATGGGAGGGTCACATCAAAAGCCTCCAACTGTGTATCGCTCCAGCGAGCACCTGTAGGAAAAGAACTGCATGGAGGGCAGATCGGCATCACCGACCTGTATGATCGTGTATCCTCCTGTCTGGTGGATGGGGAAAGGTCAAAGGTCGTCTTCGGCGTCCAGAGTTGGCGAAAAGTCGTAGTGCGGGTCCCTGGAACGGAGCGCTTTCACCATGTACGACACTGTTGCTGATGGTGATACTGATGTTGTTGATAATGCCGTGGACGCCCGAGAACGCGGATGACGACGACGATGACGATGATGATGATGCTGCTGATGATGATGGTGAAGAAGAAGATGATG
>CAJNDV010002670.1:41848-74637 GCA_905221635.1 Symbiodinium sp. CCMP2456
ATAGTAACAGTAGTAATAATAGTAATAATAGTAGTAGTAGTAATAGTAGTAATAATAATAGTATAGTATAGTAGTAGTAGTAGTAGTAGTAGTAGTAGTAGTAGTAGTAATAGTACTAGTAATAGTAGTAGTAGTAGTAGTAGTAGTAGTAGTAGGAGTAGTAGTAGCAGCAGTCGTACCAGTAGTAGTAGTCGTCGTAGTAGTAGTGGTAGTAGTAGTCGTCGTGGTGGTTGGTGCCGGTAGAAGTAGGTAAGCAACGAGGCGAGTGAGTGAGAAAGTAAGCTACTACTTCTTCTTACTACTACTACTACTACTACTACTTCTTCTTCTTACTACTACTACTACTACTACTACTACTACTACTATTACCACTACTACTACCACTACTACCACCATCGCTACTAGCACTCCTGCTGCTTGCTGCTGCTACTACTACTGCTTCTACTTGCCAACCCCCGACCCCCCCTAACAACCACCCGGCGCCTAAACCCATCATCATCATCATCATCATCAGCATCATCGTTGGTATTTGGACTGCAACATCACGAAAGTACTGACGTTTAGAGTAAAATGGAAGTGCTCTTAAAACGTACGTCATCAATCCCCCCTCCCCCCCCACCCCCCACCCCTCGGCAGCGTGGTTGGTTTTTGACTACGACATCACGGAAGTACTGTAATTACCAGTAAAATGGATGTGCGCTTAAACGGTGTCTAGAAGAGGTGGTTGGGGGGGGGCCTTCTACTTCTACATCTTCTTCTGCTACTACTTCCTACAACTACTGCACCTCCGGGCTACGACGACGACTAATGCTATAGGACCACGACGACGATGGCTTCCTAACCTAGCAAGCAGCGGTAGATGTGGTAGTAGCTGTAGGCATTGGTCACAGTGGACCGAAGACCGAAGCCCTCCAAACAGCATTTCAATGGACCAGGCCTTCTTCTGGGTTAGGTTGAAGTGAAACATAATCCTTAGCCGTGCTGTTGTGCGACAAGGAGTCGTTCGCTGATGCACTGGCTGATAAACGCTGATAACCTTGCTCTGTGGAATCACTTGTGGCACATCCAATCTCAAACATGCCAATTCAGTGGAGCATCATATGGAACCAGGAAGCTAGTAGGACGACCACGGAGCATATCCAGAGATCTTCTGGACCAAGTCAAGGCGCCGAGGATTGCGGAAGTCTATTGAATTAAGGGTCCGGGAGTTAGGATTTGCGGAGTCTCTCGGCCAACCAACCCTGTGTTGACATCTGACAGAACATCATGCATTGGAGCGTTCGGTAAGCAGTGCTACTTACCGGTACAATGGCAGGGATGCTTCTTCTGGGTTGGGTGCGATCGATGTGTAACACTGTAAGCATGAGTAACAAGCTAAACAGCCAGAATCCTAGATTGGTCCCAAACCCTGACACGAAAATCTGAATTCGTGCTCGCCGACACAAACAAGCTCTGTCATCGTATCCAGGGAATCATAAACCCCGACACCTCGTGTTCTGCTCTCATGCGTGGTCTTGCTGTCCACCATGCTCTTGTACGACTCCAGGCAATACATCGATGTCGCAAAGAAATTCAGCAGCCTGGCAGAGAGAGGGGGGGTATGTTGGCAAGACTGCTTCAGTTCGTAGATGATGTGTGAGAGTCTGGGTGAATTCTGTCAGGGCATAATACCTCGCTGAAACCACTTCACCAACTTCCTTCAACGTAAAGCCTGCAGAAGCAACAAAAAGAATTGCCGGGCGTTTTTGGCTCAGTTGCTCGATCATCCGGTCTATCCTGAGCTGCTCTGGCCGTTTCAGCTGCGACAAATCCCAACCTCAGGAAACTAAACCCTGATTCACAAATGCTTTAGGGCATTCGATGAACAGTACCCACCGCCGGAAGCATCTGTTGTCTGCCACGCATGGGGGCGGACCCTGTATTGGCATACAGCAGCCCATAATGTGAACCGGAAGCGTGAGCCAGCAGAAGTCAACGCACTACCTATGCTGTGCAAGTAGCACAAGTAACGCTTCGATTTCGATCTTGGTTCGGACTGTAGCTTCATAGTGCTGCTGCTACCAATGCCAGCAATGTAACCCCAAAATTACCGATAGCTCTGAACATATGCTTTGCACTGTCAGCGAACGGGCTTGAAAGCAACCGAGCGCGGCATGGGATGGAGTCGTCTCATGTCGTGTCAGCCCTCGACCTGCGCATGAGCTAATCTCGGAGTGCAAGCTGTCTAGGCATCAGAGGTTGGTGACGGGTCCATGTTGACACGCGGTCGTCATAGTGCTGTACTTTATACACCGCCGCACTTTTTGAAATCAACTGCAAGGCCGTGGCACGCACGGCACGCACGTGCCAGGACAAAATTAGGAAAGAGTTCCCGTTTTGGGTTCACTCAAACCAAATCGGCCGAATCCCCAGATTGAAGAGGCAAAACAGACGAAGCAGAGGTTCTAGAGTCTTTCATGCTCGCACCTTCGCACCAAGGCCAAACATGGCCAAACAGCATGTTTAGTTATGCAAAAGTGACTCGCGAGACAATGTGGGGACCGCTTGGCCGTCGCACGATGCCTTGCATTTGCTGGGCAACGTGAATTTCATGTCCTACCGCTGGGTCCGGCAGTTTGTCGTTAACAAGCCTGAGACGAGGTTCCCGCGCTCGCAAACCATAAACCATTCGTGGCAGAACGAAACTTTTCATGAACATGTCCTATGCAACGGGTCTGAAGCCTGGGGTTTGCGAGCTCGGAGCCTGCGGTATCCAAAGGCAATAGATTCTGCAGATGGTTCTAGCTTGGCAAACGCTCTTTTGCGTGCGGGCTGGATACTGCATGTTACGAGTGTGGTTGGTTAAAGTCTGCGGCCGAGATCAGCTTTGCGGCAAAACCTCAGAGGCAAGCAGCGGCAACAAACGACCAGGGCTGTCAAGCTACAGATGCGGCGACGGCCATGGCTTGGATATACTGTACTCTTTCAAGGTGTAGCAAGCGGTCAAGCTGACAAAAAGCTGGGTTGCATGTTCTTTTGACTTGCACTCAGAACTCCCCTGGCCTCGTATTTATAGTTCTGTCCATCACGTCCTCGCTCCCTGAGCACAGTTGGTCCAGAACACAAGAGCACAGCTCATGGGTCGTGTCCATGCTCCCTGCCGTTCAAGGCCGAAACCCGAGTTCCGCGATCCAGGCAACCGCGGACTGGGCAGTGCTAGGACAACTGCACCGCAAGGAACCGCAAGGCTGTATACGACACGCCTGGGAAAGCCAACAGGAGATGGTGGTCGGAGCTTTCCTTTCCTCCACACAGGTGATGCGCAATGGCCATGAACCCATCTAGCATTGTCTAGCCTAGCCTTCAGAGAAGCTCCCTGGCTTCCCCGGACTTTTCACTGAAATCTAGCACTGAGCCGTTGCGCCTTGGCGTTGGACTGGGATCGGGCGTCAAGGTGAAAGACCTGAGTGCGACCCGTGATAAGATGTGGCACCACGTCCACTCGAAGATCGAAAGGTGACACTACAGGTGGGAGTAGATAAGACGTGAATCGTGACATCGTGACACCTGGAGTTGTCCGACTCCTCTCCTCGACTCTACTAGCTTCCAAGCGGCCTGACAGGGTCTTGGAGCAGATCTGCCGGGGCATGCCTCAGCTGCAAAAACTTCGGAAGTCTTGCGAGATTTTCTGAGATTGCACGTGCTACCCAAAAGACGAAGCGATGCCCTGCTGAACCTTCCCCACGAAGGCGAGGCACTCAAGCTGCGGAGAGGTAGGATCATCTGGGAACAAGCTGGTTTCCTCAGCAGGTCTCTCTGCCAAAAGAGCACAAACAAAAGCACTAAAGTCACGTCCCTGCGAAGTCCATGTCGTTTGCATCCTACCTGCATGTCTCGAAGGCCCGGGCCATTGACCGGAGAAGCCACGACACACCCACACGAAGGTCATGCAGTTGCCTGAATAGCGCAAGCTGGCAAAAAGCCACTTCGAGTCCCCATGTCGCAGTGCCCACAAGCGGTTGGCCATCTGATGCATAAGTACGAGCATGCACCGGAGACAAAAGTGCTCACCCCGCCTCCTGCATTAGCACAATTAAGACTTATATACAACAGCCAGAGGCGCAGGAAAGTGATGTTGCGAGCCCTGGGTCAGTGGGCCAGAGTTTCTAACGGTGCAGCACCGTGAGAACATACCGCCAACTTGCAAGGTTAGAGAATACAACCATGATGAAGCACACGGAAGTCTTTGTAGCACTTCTGCACTTTCGTTTCAGATGCTTGGAGAGCGGTGGCGGCCTCCGGCAGACAGAGTGGCGGTCTTGTGCGGAGCAGATTTGAGCAGTGCATCACTGACCGGCATGGTGCGACGTGCGACGACCCCTCTTGTCAGGCCGCTGCAGTTTTAGCTTTGAAAGGAACTACCTGTCCCTTCCGACAGTTTGGAGGGAACTGGTCAGATTGTGACATTGTGGGCTGCATCGGAATTCAGCGTCCTCGGCCTTGGCGCCAGTTGACTTTTTCTGCCCTCGCCTCCAAGATCGTCCCGAGACTTGCCGCTTCGTGCTGACTTGGCTTTCAAGAGATATCTTCGAGGCATGGAGTCCTGAAGTATCAGGAGAAATCTGATGTTGTCTGCTACAAAGCGTCCTTTTTGAAGCAGCCTGAACGGATGTGTGACAATCGATTTGGATCCCGGCAGGACATGGCAGGACCACCGAGGGTCAGCAGAGAGAATGCGAGACAACGAACCATTCATAATGCTAAATATTGCCAAACTTACCAAACCGAGAAAGCAGGAATTACAGCATTGTCATTGTCAGGTGATATTCGTGCGATGCTTTCATGTGCTGCGACCTTCTCACGTTTGCAGGCCTGTGGATGGAGTCAAAGCTTCTGGTGCAGTCGCGCAACAACAAAGCCAAGTCCAATGCCTTTCGGGACGCGAAAAGTGCTTCCATTGCACGAGCATTCGAAAAATCCCGCACCTTCGCCGGGCCCTGGAGACGCAGCCAGCCCCTCATCAGCCTCCAGAGCTCAAAAAAAAGCAATCCTAGGAAAGGAGCTTTGTTCGTTTCAGATTTTCTGTTGGGACACCTTCGTCTTCCTGCTTGAGCCTGAGATTCCTTTCGCTGATCGCGGTTCACGTCACACGTCAATTCCTCCGATCATTCTCGGACACTGGCACACGGTACACGGTTCTAAAACCTGGCAACTTAGGAGCACACTCCTCTGGCGTAACGCTGCCGCTGTTATCCGTATCAATAAGCCTGCCAACACGCCGAATCGCACTGGAAATTCATGATGCAAAGCAATTCAGGAACATGTGCGAGACCAACAGTCTGGCAGAATCCGCGAATGTTCATGCAAAAACCTCATCAACTCCTTCCACCTTCAATGTTCGTCTCTCTGTCGCAATCCTCTGACTGTTGTCTCCTCCACCCACACCGGCTAAAGTTCATCAAGTAGTCCCCGCTGCCCGCAGGTAATCATCCGCGGGAATGGGGCCCCAGCAAAGCTGGCAGCAGCGAAATGTTTTCAGCCCAAACTTCTGCGTGCACAACATGTCAAAAGAACGTGTCGTGCTAAGCCGCGCTGCATTCGCATGCTCGCGTCGTACGGCCAAAACGCAATCTCACCTGCGATCAAGCTAAGCCATAAGATTCGATTTTGATGGACAGCCAACATCAGCCACTCACAGCCGTTCCCACCGCCAATACATCCGACAGTCATACGCCAACAGAAATCACCTTCCATCGTCCCAGTGAAGCCCTCCTTTCTTTGGTCATATCTCCTGGGTGGGCAGGTCTGGGCCTTCTTTGGCCATGCCGCCGGGCCAACTTTGCTGGAGAGCCACAAAGGTAAGCTCATGCTAAAGGGCATGTACATGCACGTACTGTACGGGTCGGAGCAGCGCCACCTCGTACAACTCAACGAGGATCCGATTTCATTATAGCAATGTAGCTGATGCATGCTGATGCGACCACTCGATCTCAAAAACGTGCTCGTCATCCGAGCTGACTGGGTCGGCAAGCAACTCAGATTACGGTTGGATGTCTGGCTCCAGATTGGAAGGGCCCCCTCTTCATGCATGCATGCGCGATGTAACCTTAGTAAGTCTTCCTCGGGGCGCAAGACGGCGCACGCTCAAATTTCCTTGGGCAAGTAGAACATACCGCTCCACCACATGCTAACGACGGGCCAGTGACAGTGTGAAGGCTCGCCAAGCGCCCCGCTTGAATAGACTCCTCGCATCTGCCCTCGAAATCAGGAAGCATGCTTCAGAACACGAAGAAACACTCATCAACCGACTCTTCTACACAGCATGGCCAACAACGGCGCAAAGTCCGTAGGTGGCCCACACGTCGACCTCCACTGCGGCAAAAAGCTCCTGCATGCCAGAGTAAAATGCCTCCAATCCATGCCCTGCTCCCCGCAAATGAGAGTTGAAGGGGGATGCTCTCAAAGGCAGACATGGACGCAACCATGCACAGCGTAATATGTAATATCCTGAAAACCTGAACCTGTGCCCTCTTGAAGCGCAAGTATGTCTTCCGTGCTGACGTACAGCTCGGAAACACAACATTGCAAATGTACAGCAGCTTCACACTTTCACATCAGAGCTAGAGTTCTGTGGTGAGGCCAATACTCTGCATCACGACGGCTTCGCTAGCATTCAACGGCGGACGCAGAGCTTAGGCTAGAACATCCTGGTATATACATGCAACATCATGCAACATCACGTGCTGCTCCTGCTTGCCCCCACGCGTTCAACGAGAATTGTTAAACACACATTATGCTCTCACTTGCACCGTGTTGCAGTGCTCGGTAACATCACAGGCAGCCATGAAGCTGTTGAGTCAAACCTTGCTTGCGCGGTCCTGTAGCTCGCGCGTATCCAGTTTCGCCTGGAAGTCCTGCCCAAGTTCAGTGGGGCTGCAGCAGACTGAAGTGCTTGTGGACTTTGCCGATCCCCCTCCAAGCAATCGAATTTAATGAAATAACCTGGCAAGCTGGAACGCTGTACTCTTACCGACTTACACCCGGTGCCTCACGACTGCGTTTTTCAGCCATTCACCCAACAAGGAACACTGGAAGTATCGAAACGGAGGGGGAACTAAGAAGCAACACAGCTTCACGGCTGCGACTCATCGCTCAAGCAAACCTGGAGAGGATGCTCGCTCGGGTGCCGACAATCCAATCAATCGCAGTGGACTCGCCCAAATTGCTCTGCTTGAAGAGATTGAGCACGTGTCGCACGACAAAGGTGTCCTCTGAAACTCCGCGCTGCATCGCGCTGCTAGCTGTTGAGCGGTAGCTCCGGGGAGTTGTAACCGCAGCTGTGCTGTAGCTCCAGGATATTGAAGGTGTGACGAATTGTCGCTGTTACACGTGTATGGCCACATACCGACAGTCCCTAGGCCGCGAGAGATCGCAAGAGTTCCTACATGCTTTGAACGAGGTGGTCGACGCTTCAAGCCGCCACTGAGAAAGTGCAGGGTTTGACTTGCAGACTCGTTCCTGTCCTTATCTTGCTGTGCATAGGTCTTGGCATTGTCCACAAAAATGCCTGAACACATACTTTGTTGTTTGGTCAGATGGCGACGGCATTGAAGGAAGCTGATTGGGCAACCGGGCCTGTGATGACGTTCATCATTGCCAGCATCGAAAAGGCAACCTCAGGCAAGACTTGACACAGTCTGCGCACGCAACATGAGCAAGATCTAGCTCGGTCGCAGAGAATCACAGACAGCTGTACACATAGCCTGGAGAAACACGGAACATCGTTCAAGCCATTGGATACACCAGTGATCAGATGCGACAACATTAACAGACAGCGCTTGGAGTCTTGCAGGCCCAGGAGCATATGCAGAAAAAAACAGGCCCATGATGGGGGAGACATTCTCAATCATCGGTTGCGCGAGGTCCTCCAAGAAGGACTCGTCTCAAAAGCGCTTCAGTCACCTTAATTCCTTGCCCAAGTTCGGGGAGACTCTTCGTTTCACTGTTGGCTCCTGCCAGTCCATCCCACCGGAAATGCACTCCCACAGCGCCAAGGCCGCTGTGCCCAAGCTGCTGAAATACCTGGTAGCGGCTGGCAAACCAACACTCTGCCAGCACGGAATCGCGACCGTCGTGCCTGTTCAACTCGGTATCCACGCCGCGATTCTCTGCCCGGAACTCATTTGCCTGGCTGACCCAGACGGAGCACGTTCTACGCATATGTCAGCAGCATTGGAATATCTCGGAACAATAATGATCAAATCTTTGTGAGAAAGTTTCTTGTGGTTCGTTGCTCTCACGATGCGAGCTCAGAGTTGAAGAGATTCCATCAAAACCCGCATTTGGTGTTCCAATCACACTCTAAGAAACAGAGGCAAATAAAGTCAAGGGCATGGCTATCTCGCTCAGTCATACAAGGATGACTAGAAGGGTGCATGCACCTAAATGTCATCTGGGACTTGTCAGGATCGCATAGACACACGCGCACAAACACTTCTTCTCCATGACTTGAGGGACTTGTCAGGTCACGCGTTCCTTTCCATTTTTTCAGTTCTCTCTTTTATTTTTTTCGCCAGGGCTAGGGGTAAGGGGAACGAGTCCCCCTCTCTCGCTCTTGCTTGCAGTCGCCAACTTCCGCGTCATTTTGAGGAACACGCACGGTGCATGCATACGTGCAGCTAGGGCCTGTGGAGACTCGCAGCGGACGAGACGCCTGTGGAGGCCCTTCGAGCGGTAACCTCGATTCAAAGCCTAGCACCTGCATCGTGCGTACGGGGAGGCTTGTGCAGTTCTGAGCAATCGCCGGTACGCCAGTCTTTGTAATACTCTCAGAACCCTCTCGCACTGGAGACCATTGGGCCGAATCCCAAGAAGCTCCAACAGCCGAGGCAATCGCCATCTGTGTCATCGCGACGGCGACTGCGTAGATGAGCATGGAGAAAAGCAGTGTAGCCCAAAAGAGCGGTTTCAACGATGCCACGATGGAGGAGACCATGGTACCTTGTCGAGAAGCGCTGGGACTCCTGCTAAGATTTCTCGCTTGCCTTCTTAAGCAAGCGTCTAGGCACCCTCCAACATTCCAGAGAGTGGGAAGGACCCTGATGGCAGCTGCGGGAGGGCTAGACCTACACAAAGACGTCTACCTCGGGACTGCTGCTGGGTCACGGAGCTCCACAACCAAGTGTAGGATGCGCGCAAGGCGCATGATGCGAACCACACCTCACGTCAAATTTAATTCTATCTTCAGCACAGTTCAAAGTCGGCGACTTGACTCCTATTCATGTGATTTGAGCCATTCCAACAGAAAGCAAGGCCCAAGCGCAAAGTCCTGAGAATGCGCAGGAACCCCAAGTTCAGTACCTGACATTGTCAATGGCGCGGCTTGGAAAAAACATGTCCGACGTTTCACACGGTGGGACTTCCTGCGCATCCGGAGCACGTCGCACACGATTAGTTGTGATTGGTTTACTCTTCCGTTGCTCCCGGCTAAGAGACGGATCAGGAGACGATCGAATCGCCCCTCCCTACCAAGCATCACTCAACCGTGGACGCAGGCATTGTCAACAGGCAGAGCTCCCAGTTTCGTCAGCAGTGCTGATGCGTCAAATCAGCGAATCCAAGCGGAAAGGGAAGACATGGAAGACATGTCGCTACGGGCAACATGACTCCGCGGATACTCCACAACCCCGGAGGCAGGCTGCATGTTTCCAGTCACAGCAAGCACTTCGTGCCCTGCGTATGCAAGCTGGCCTGCATCATCATCACCACCAATTAGGGTGCAAAGGGAGGGTTCTGCAAGTAGCAGAAAACGACGCGCCATGGGGCGAGGTGTGAGTGAGTCTTTCTTTGGAAAGGAATCCAGGTCTTGTGCTGGGATCCCTGCCAAGGACATCCCCGCCCGGAGCCCACACAAGTTGAAGATGATGTGTCAGGACCGACATATCTGAGCACCCTTCCGCGATCTATCGTGCCATCTTGCATGCCGGCCTTGCACCCTTTGAGCTCCAGGTCTGACATCAGACATAGTGCATCGTTCTCCATCTGATCTCATCGCTTGCTGACGACATCGAATAGTGTTTGCGACGCTGATGCATTCATAGCATCTGCCGGCAGCTGCTAGAAAATCTAGAAAACGATTATTGCTGGTTTTTACTCGCTGTCAACAGGCGTGCTGGTGGCAGGGTAACGCCTGCATAAAGTGGCAGGACGGTCGTGGATTTTGTGTGGCATGCTCAACTGAAGCAGAGTCTGACTGAGCGCCGGTCGTGGCCACGGCCCGTGCCGACAGAAATCCAGTCAACAACCTCCAAACGTCGAGTTCTCTGGGCGTGGAAGACGGCACAGCAATGCAACAAACAGTTGACATCAGCCGCGTCCCACATGGCAAGCACCTCCTCTGCCCATTGCAAGCCAACCACGAGAAAGTCGAAGAGATTCCACCTGCAAGCTGTTCAGGACAAGATCTTGCTAGTCGAATTGAACGACGCAAACAGCAGATGCATTCGCAAAAATGCTGCTCTAAATAAGAATCCAGCGATGCTTTACCTGGAATGTGCTTTTAGAAAAATCGGTGGCGATGCTTCAGTCAGTTTCAGCTGCATGTTGAGAATGTTGACCACAATATGGCGGCATCAGCGCAGGAGCTCCCACAGTGCACAGCTAAAGTGCAAACAAAGGGATACCTTGCGTGGCTGCACTCTCAAAAACTCGCTGCAATGAATTGGGACTGTTTCCTGTCTGGCTCATAGCCTACCTATGGCATCGGGTGGCTTCAGATAGCTGCATCCTGTGCTGCCTCCAGCCACTGCCCGTGAAAAAGTTCCGGACGCCCAGGACCAAGACCCTTCACGGCACAACATGTCTCCAAGGGTGCCGAGAGCCGTGGTATCAAACATCGCAAAATGATCAAACCTTGGAATAGCATGAGTGGCGAAATCATAAACAGCTACATTGTACGAATGCAGCACGCCGGATGAGGTTCGTCTTGGTTCAAGAACCTACGGACTTCAACATCTTCCCAACTTCCTTGTTGTCCTGTCGCTTGCCTGACTATGCTCAGGCTCGCCCAGTTGAACACTCTGGCCGGCAGTCATCCGAGCCCGAGCCCTCAGTTTGAAAGGAACACTTGCCTTCTTTTTTCGCACTTTCAAGTTGCAGACTTCCATTCGCCGCCGAAGCATCCACATGCCACCGTTGGCGTCTGCCGTCTTTCGTCTAAGAGATTGATGCCTTGTTTGGTAGGTTGGCGGTTGACCCATAACCATTCCAAATGTGGCATCAGAGACACGACAACTCAGATGAACTGGACCTGGACGTCTCAAGACATGAAGTACATTGACCAACAGGAAGCTAAGGCAATGCCTCATGGCAACTTCTGCTGTGAAGATATAGCCTTGGTGACAAGGTCGCTTAGCAGCTTCACCGATCCGTCAAGCACTCGCGCATACTCGCGCCGTGCCCTTGCATGTCACATCATGTGAACATGAGCATCCCCTTCTCCTCGGAAAGAAGACTAAGCTTAAACAACTGCAAATGCTTTGCAAACAGATGCATGACAGCAACTTGAAACCTCGCGAGCTTCCGGAACACCCAAACTGGTTCTCCATCAAGGCCGAGGTGCAGAAGACGCGTCCCAATATCTTCGAGCCAGGCATCTTCTGATCGCCTCCATGCCGAGCCTGCGCCGTGGCGTCAAACGCTACTGCCTGCTTGCATGCGGCCCAGGCCCACTCGGAGTCCCGTTCTCCCAGAATGGCCAAAACTCCCTGGCATGGACCAGATATGGGTTTTTTCAAACCGAGGCGGGGTGAGGAAGGGCCCAACATGGCAAACAATCCCAAGATTGGCTGGCCCAAAATGACCACAAATCTCAACGTTTGGAAGGCCTGACGCGGTGGGCTTACGATTTTGGAGGGACTTTTGAAGGCCCAGAATGGGCAAACGTTCTTAATCTGGAAAAGCTGCAAAATTGCAAGCACAACAGCACAACATAAATCGGACAGCGGCTGCGACCTGGCACGACAGAAATGCTCAGGAACCAACACCTCCGGCTAAACGCAACTAATTGTTTCCAGGAAGTTGAACACAACCCCAAAGGCATAGAAACAGCAATTCTTTCTTCAGGGTTTTCCATGGAGCCCTACGAGGCAGATCAGCAAGGTCCTGGAACGCGATTTATCTCAGCTCCCGATCAATGCCCCCAACGCATTACAAGATCTTACACTCACGCTTGATATCGCTTAATCGCTTCGCAAGTTTGCTTTCTCCTTCTCCGTCGTTTGTATTCTGGGATATTTTGGGTTAACTAGCTTGTGCAGCAGGCCGTGTAGTCAGTCTCGAAGCCAATAAGGATCGCGTTCACCATGACAAGTGCGGTGATGGCCTGGGCGCAAGAATATGTCCCTCTTCTTGCATGAACGTGATGCGCATCAGTCCGACAGAATATGGTTCCAGCGACGGGGTCCGGGTCGGCGATAAGGAACTGCATTGCTGCTCAGAAAAGAGTCCAGGAGGCCGGCATAGCCGAACTCGTCTGACTCCACAATACTTCCCATCCTCAGGTGAAATTACAAGAGATCTGTGTAGAGAGGTCTTCCATCTCGCTCTATGTGCTTGCGCGACACTCTTGCAAAAGTGGCATGCAGAGTCTGTTAAGTCCGGCCAGAAGTTAGACTTGTGACGGAGACACGAGTAGAGGATTTGAGAAGGTTGCTGCCGCCATAACTTGGGTGGCAGTCTCTGAATGCAGTTGGCGAAACACCTTTTCTTTGCGCGATCTTTGTGACTCAACGGCTCCGAGGTCAGAGCCTTGATGTCAGCGTCTCTGGCAAGACCTCACAAGGTGACGTGGTGACGTATGGTGCACTTTGGCCTCGGGGTTCAAGGTAAAGAGCTCTGGGCGTTTGACAGCCTTGGCTTGTGGAAATTCGCCCTGGTTGGTAGTATGATCAGCAATGCTTGCCAATCAGGTCAAATTTCCTACACATCAGAGTCTTCGGAGGTTTCACACGTGGGCCGACAGCAAAACCTCTCCTTGTCGCGAGAGACACAGTTTCTGTTTGCGCCTTCGCTCACAGTACTTTTTCATGCCATGTCTGGCATTGTGAGCTTCCAAAGGATGACAGCATCTTGAAACAAGCGACTAGCTCATTCTGGCTTGGTGAAACTCGCCGTAGGCTATGTTTTTGGCTGTACCCAAAGATTGGTGAATTCTCTTGCATGGCTTTTTTTTCGTTTCTGAGTCATCGGTTTCCGCATGGTTGAGGAAGAAGTGCGGACTGTTTTTTAGCAAATGGAATCCACAGGCAGATGCTCGGAAGGTTGTGTATGGCGTCCCCTCATCATCTGCTCACACAGCGATGTGGCCGGATGACGGCGCATCCCTTCCCAGAATAGAGAGTCGTGCTCGCTGTTGGCTCTCACCGAACGTTTCCCCGCCGACTCCATTCCCTGAGCGTGGCACCGATGTCCCCCTGGCGCAGCAAAGCTGCCGGCCTCAGCACTCTAAGCCGACCCAGGTCCTTTCCAAGGCAGACCCAGGGCGAGCTGGTCCGGATAAGGGCCCAGCTTGAGGAGGATGGTACTTCGCTGTCCTTCTCACAGGAAAGACCATCGGCTTGTTCACCGCTGAGCCGGGACGACTGAAGCTTTGCACCAACGCAAAGAGCCTACATTGCAGGAACCTCGCACCAACTCAAGCAAGTCTCCTCGAGCCACTTTCTGTCGGAATCTGGCACAAGCTGATGCCTGCAAGCTGCCAAGCGGCACTGCCCGACTCCAGCAGATGCACCAGACAAGCATGTTGCCATGCAAGCTTTGCTATTTACAAATCGCATCGGCGTGTTAGATGCCCAAGAAATCCTTGTTGAATGTTGAGCACGACAGACTCCTGAAAGGTCCGTTACCTTTGCCTTTGTGGGTAGCAGGCAACATGTAAAACGAAAACAAACACACGGTATCCAGAAGATTCTATGCCACAAGGTCCAGCGCAGGGAAGTGCACCAAGCACTGTGAGGGGAGGCAGGTTCAGGGATAAAGCAAGCAGAACCCTAGCAATCATGCAAATGAACTGGTCCAGCCTTGACTTCCCCGCCTGTTCTCCCGTTCTGTCTTAAACGCACCATGACACCTAACACTTCTCTCGGAACGTCGATTGTCTTCTGTCTGATCGCCGGCGTCTGATATTCGTCATCTGGCCTGGCCTCATCTGCAGATGACCTATCGCGGGCAGCTGACACACTGGCGATTGGTTTTCACGGGCCTGTGCTGGGGCTACGGGCGCAATGTTCTTCCAGAAACTCCGAACAGTTGTGCTCAACAAATCCTTCATCATATCCCATCCGATGCGACTACCTGGTGCCAAGCTCAGAAGTGGAAGCCTGAGCTGAAACTGGAAACAAGCGCACAACATATGCCTTTGTATGCTCGAATTATTCGCAGCCGACAGGAGCCTACCGTATTGAAGCTGTACATCGCAGTCTCACAGACTTGAAAACGCATCCATTGTGCCAACTTGAGACGAGTCAGGGCCTGCGCTGTCTGCCATCAGAGCATCCTGCAAGGCTCTGGCTTCACACAAAATTCATAGCGAGTGTGAAGCGCATTGAATCCAAGATGTACGCAGTGGTACGCATGGCTCGTTGGAGCAATGCCTCGATGGACTCGCCGGACACCAAGGAATACTCGCCACGGCTCCGGCTTTGGATCAACTCCTTGGCTTTCGAACGGCGCAGGACTTGTGCGTGACAGCATACTGGGGATCTCGCCATCGCTGCAGCTGCAGTCGACTCAATATTCTTCCTGAAGCGATAGAGCTGGCGTCTACAGCGTCTTCTGCATTTTCCGCCGGCCTGAAGCCCTTCTTCGTGATCTCTGCCATGTCCTCATAGCAACAACACGCGCGCAACGATGGCATGACAGGGCTCCTCTGCTAGTCAGAACTAACCTGGAAACTCTCCAAGTATCCATATTTAATATGAGTGTCTTTGAACTGGGAAACGCCGCAGGCTGAATGACGAGTATCGTAAACACCCCCCATGATCCATCACCCTCACATGATGTCACAAGCTAGTAAAAGGTGGGGCAATATGTTTTCCATCCACCATTGTTCCACGGTTAGACTAAGAGGACTCTCCATTCCGCACATACCGTTTCCATCGAGAAACACGCAGAAACAAGGCCCTGCAAACCATCGCGGACAGGATCTTAGTCTCTTCGCCTCAGCCCTATCTGCTTGCCAGATATGCAAAATGGTCTCCTCATCTTCTAGGCAACTCTCCGGACTTGTCAGCTCAGGAGGGCGAGCCAAGATCTCGGACTTCCTCGCTCAGCTATTCAGCGAAAAACCAGACATGTGATGAAGCTTGTAGCATGAGGCGGGAATCGCATTGGCAGGGCCATGGCCAGCAAAGCACGGCATCTCGTGTTTGGTGATCTGAGTCCGTCAGTTTTCAAGATGTCCCGGCAGAAAATTTGAAGCTGGATACATTTGCAGATGCTGTCCTTGGCTTGTGGGGTTTGGCCTGCCATGGTGGAGCTGACGGCATCCTCAGCCGGCAATAGGTGAACTCGAATCTGGACGCTAAAATTCGAACACGACAGCAAAGCAAGAGCTCAGCAGCTTAGCCTGGCCTGGTGCATGAATCATCATGAATCATCTACGAGTCTACAGTGCCCACGCCCCTGCAATTGAGACGTCCACGATAGGGCATCCTGCAATCGCACGCCGATGTCCTGCTATGTTGAGGAGTCTGCGAGTGAGTAGGTAGTGACGTTCACAGGTGTGCTGGTTCAATGAGGACTCCTGCACAATGCATGATGATGTATGCAAGGTGTGGAGAAGTCGCGGCCTCTGTGGCTTTTGTTGGATCGTCTGGTGCTTAGCTCCGCTCCTGCAAAGTGAGCTATGACTCACCAGCTCGAGAATTTCGGAAGACCTCAATTGTGGACTTTGGCTGAAGATCGCTCTTGAGGCCATCTGGCTTCGCTTCTTTCGATTACTCTGGCGATGCATTACCGCTCCTCCCGCCAAAGGATTTCAGCGGATTTCGTGTGTGCTCGTCGCTGCGCAGGCCCACATCTGTTCAGCACAAGACTGAGCCGAGGTGCACATGCTGCCAGCCCTTGATTTGCCTTGCCTGGCAAAGGCTGGCCGTTCTTTGACAGTCAGCCCAAGCTTATCGATCAGTGGCCTTGTAATGTCAACGGTTTCAACATGTACTATTCCATTGCCTTTAAGCCTCGCCCAATCGTTGCGCCTTGGGTCAAGCAAGGACTTCCCCTGCGCTCCCCCAGGGATTGGGATTTGAAAATCATTCTGGGCTTGGGCGACTGCCAAAGTGACTGGTCGATCTTTGATGGATCGCTGTCCGGACTCAGCAAGCCCTCAAAGATCAGCCTTTCCGACCATGCCTCTGTCTTGCGGACTAGACGTGGCTGAGGCACTAAGACTTCCGTGAGCTCATGATTTCACAGCTTCTCCGTGCGAGATTTTGAAAGGCACGGCTGAGGAGCCCGGATCGAAGTTGAGCGAAGAACATACGAGTATGTTCAGAATGGTGTGACTGAAGGTCTGGCCCAACAGGCGAAAAGCCTTGGACGGGCTTCTCGTACTGTCCTCCATTGCTGAGACTTCGTATGCTGAGAAAAGTGGCCCGTCGGCCTTTGAGGACTGCCGGTGCTGCAGGTCGGTGCGCATTTTTCAGGCGAGGTCAGGGACGTGCAGGCAACACACTGCAGCCTCAACGACGAGCTGTCGAAAAGCATCCAGCTGCTCCTTCGCAAGGACAGGGAGAGAGAGACCGGACTGTGGCCGTGTCTGCAGTCTCCTGGATCTCCTCTCTCAGCTCCAGGCCTCGGCGGGAAGTGCAGGGGGGAAGTGGGGACAGTCTCGTCCGTCGTCTCATTGCAGAGTATGAAACGCAGAGACTGACTGTTAGGAAAGCTGCGAGTCACCGCTGGACGAAGGCCTTCCGTTGGAGTCTTGGAGCCACACCTTTCTCGCGCACACAGGTCGCACGCTTGGCAGAAGAGACGCTCGCGCCTCATCCTTCACGTCCAAGCGCATCCAGACAGCACCGCTCTACAGTTCCGTCAACTTGCTGCTGAAGGTCTTGTGTGATGTCGCCCGAACTGCTGCAAGACTTTCTGTAAGACAGCCAGCATGTGCCCGCTTAGTCTAGGCCTAGGCGATCACAAAGGATGGACATGAACACATTGCCCGCTCTGGGCCGAACCGCGCCTACAATCAAGAATAATCAAGAGCTCGGAGACAGCAGTTTTCTCGCACTGCAAAAATCTAGGATTGGACAACCACATATCATCTTATCATAGTTATCCAATTTTAAGCCTTGAGTAATTACTGAACTATCGCTCCCCGGACTGCCACAGCGAAGTGAAACTTCCTTTCCAAGTTCTTTTGACCAGGTCGAGCTTCACCAGATTGCAGAGCGCGGAGCTCACTAACCAAGGTCTTCGCCTGCAAACCGTGCAAACTCCCAACGACACAAAGCCTTGTGGCAGATGTGCTACCTGGCAGTATCTCGCACTGAGTATGTCCCAGCATGTGGATAAACATGCAAGGCGCTTAGGCCAAGAATCGAAATTCTGCACCTCGCGGGTCTTTTCGATTGTCGATGGGGTTTGGTTTGGCCGCATTCGCGATGCGGCGACTATGTGCTCAAGTTTTGCTTCTCGGCAGAAAGTTCCCTCCCCTCTACTGTAGGTAGCTACGGAGACAGCCGCTTCGTGCCTTGATTCAGAGTATCGGTGTGCTTCACCACCTGCAATGCGCATTCCTCACTTGAGCCCTGACTTGGGCCTCACTTGTGAACCCCAAAGCTGCTAAAAACCCGCGCCCTAAAGACGGGTTCTGTCTCTCAAAATCTCTCAAAGTTTCGCTAAGGTTTGCTCCTGGCGCGCTTCAACTCCGCCGCAGAAACACTTTTCTATTTGACTTCTTGGGTTTCTGGTGCAAGGGGTAGGGTTGGCATGTGTTCGGCCCTTTATGGTTTTAAGCTTCCGGCTTGGAGTTAGGTGCTTCCGGCGATGCCTTCAAGGAAAATGACTTCCACTTTAGTCTACGGAGGCCTTACGATTGCACCTTCGGGTCTCGGGGCCCGCTTCACTACCTAAGGATTTCGGCTTAGAGCTTGAAGTTTAGGGTTTTCGGCATCCAGTTGGGGGTTGGATCACCTTAGGGCCGTGGGCTGGCTGTGGGCTTCTGGTCTGGGGTTAGGGCGTTTGCTTTTTTTCGTGGGCTCCTCCTCCAGCTGCTGCTACGAATGTGAAATTCCTCAGCTAGGATGAGCCTGTCGGCCTGTCGGTCGGGCCTTTGGAACACAAGGGCGGTTGGATGCGGTGGGGTTTACTTTTTTGTTCAGCTTTCGGCTTGTGGCACAGAGTTTGGGGTTGTCCGAGTTTACCTCCGGGTTTGCCTTTGACATTGTGCTTTGTTTAGGGTTTTTGGCTTCCGGGGTGGGGAGTGCCCTCTCTCGGCTCGCATTTTGGGGCCTGGCCCTCTTTCAGAGCTCCGGTTTGACACGGTTTCAGCCTTACGGCGCATCCGGGCTTTCGGTGACGTCTCAACGCTGAATCAGGTGTCTGTGTAGAGTTTGGCATGCAGCCGTCCAGGTGCAAATTAACGCCACTGAGTTGTAAAGGTTTTGGGCTATTTGGACTGGAACCAAGTGCAAGGCAAATCTCGACTCTCATTAACTTCGTAACTGCCAGGACCAACGCGCGACAGCCAAAGGAAGGGACACTCTTCTGATCCTCAGCTGTGGGTTTCTGGAGGGAGGCTGTGAACGGACACTGCTTGCTGTGCTTCTTTGCACCATGCAAGTATTCACTCAAGGCTCTGTGTCATGTTGGACTCGCTCCTGTTGCTAAAGCAACGCAGCTCACGTCCCTCGAACCGATTCGTTTTCTCTGCCAGTTCATTGCCGCTGTACATGGCCAGTCTGGACTTTTGCCATCCCGCAAACACACTGCACCCATCAGGCAAAGCCATTAGGAAGAGCAATAGGCGTCTGCCAGAACTCGCAAGAAGTCTCTGACCTCAGAAACACGCCACTAGGCTTGTAACTTTGACCATTGCCCGTCTTAGTCTCACCAACCAAGCTCCGGGCTAGTTGCAAGTCCATGCGCATCAGTTGTCGACGCACATCCAGTGGTTTGTGCTGCCAGAATACAGAAGCTTTTCTGACCCCCTTCCACCATTCTTCCACTCCCTCCTCGAAAGCAGTTTCCAGATGAGCGTTTGGCTTGTGAGCCCAAGCAGGATTCTGCTTCAAGGCATCCAGCGCACTCGCCCGACTGACACACAGCTGCCCTTCCACCATAGACTCAATATCTGCGTTTGATATCACTGTCGCCAGTGGCGTGTTGTAGGAGTCAAAGAAGTAAATCTTGTTGTGGCCATCTCACACAGGGATCTGATGCTGAACACATCCTACGGCTGGCAAATACGTATATCATCGCAGTTCTACGTAGTGATTTCCATTTCTCTGCCGAAGCCGTGACGCACAAAACAGTTGTCGGTCCGTGTTCAGGCAATCTGGGAGGGCGGGGGCGTCCAAAGTTGGAAAAGCAAAAGGAACCCCCTTTAGTAGCGGGAGCTGGACCTGCCTGGTCTGTCAAGCGTTTCTCGGCTCACAACTGCAGCGCTGTACCTGTAAGGCAGTTGTACAGCAGCTATCACAATGCTTACGCAGTCTTCAACCTTCCTCTTACTCGTGTAATTTTCTTATCTTTGCGCTGCCACAAACTTTGTGGTCCATGCGTGCCCCCCTTCAGGCACGGCAATGTAGCAGCGCACCAGTGAGTAGCTCCACCCAGCAAAAAGCCGTGGACCTCCAGTTGTCATGAACTGGACACAGCAAAGGGAGAGTCACACCTGGACCTATGCTCTGCTGCCGAAGTACTCCATGCGTGCGCGAGGACATCTGAAGCTGCTCCTGCTGCGAAAAGAAAACACTGAGCGCAAATACAAATCTGTTCCAAACGTAGCACAAGATTCTTCTTTCAGTGGTATGCGACACCTGTTTCAAACAGTTGATGCTAATTCATCCGTTCATCCCTTCCGGTTCGAACACTTTCGGTGGTGGGGAGGTGTTGAAGTGACTTGAGCTTACCTCTCCTGTAAACTCTCCAGAGACGAGGCCACACTCACCCGGCCGGAGAGAGCAGGGTCCGTGCTGACCAAATGCCTTAGTCCGATTCGTTCCAAGCCGAATGCGACTTCCCTGCAAAACCTTGATAACGGCACTTGTCCAGCCCTCTGTTTATCAGGGGAACATGTAAACTTTCAATGTATATAAACATCATGCCCAACGATGGCTGTCAGCAAGATCGAGCCCTAGCATCGTGCCGAGAAACCTCAGGTGCACTTCGTCAGCTATTCCACCCGTGACGCGGCTCCTGAAACTTCGGATCACGAGCGCTGGCGTTTGCTGTTACAAACCGCGGCTCCTGGGCCAGCTGCCGCTGGTCTCCCCATGCCGAGCCAGTCGTCTCAGCTATGCTGTGTTTCGTTTTTTTGAGAGCGACGCAGGGTTACAGCGAGTGGCACGAAGTTTTTTTACCTTGATGCCAGTTGCTCAATGTCGCAAAGAGCTTGGCGCCAGAAGCACGTCTCGTTTTGCAAAAAGGAGGAATCGCCAGAAAGGAGGCAGCCTGGAAATGTGTCAGGGCCAAACTGCAGCTTCAAACCAGTGCTCATTGCGACAAGGCGACGTAGGTTGAAAAGGGCATGGTGCCCGCAGACTGCATGATGCCACTGCGCCAACGACATGGGCTGCGAGATGCCACGAGCCTGCCAGGCAGTTTCTCTTCACCGGCTCAGTAAATGGTCGCACGAATTCAGGACTCTCATGCTGTGCCTGACACTGATCGATGATTGCCATCGTCCTCAGTTTCGGCCGAATCAAGGCCGTCAGTTCTACCATCCTCAGCATGACAAATTCCGTTTGCGTCCAGCCGAGTCCAGCCCAGATGCGAAGATGCGTATAAATCAAGGTCACTATGTTTAACTGTTTTACGTTGCTTTGCTTCTCGGCTCACTGGCAACCAAGGCTCTCGTCCGACAAATTTGATGTCGAGGCCTCCTCCAGAGGAAAGTCACTCAAATCGTCGCAGCTTACGCATCGGCCAACGAGACGACTCTGACGGGTTGCGTTTGAATCCCACCCTGTCCTACCGCCCGGCACGCGCACACACACACACACACGCACACACACCTTGCCGGGTGGCTGGCGTCGGACAGTCCCAAGTGGCCCAACCCCGAAGCATTGGGAGGGGTCGGTAAGGACTTCCTGGATTTGCTCCCGGCTTGAAAAGAGCACTATTAAAAGCAGAACAGAAGGGGGAGACCAACGGCACGTAGCCGGGTCCCCTTCTCGTTCTTCGCTTTCCTAGTTTGTGCCTTGAAACGAGGTTTTAGGGCCTCCGCTCGAATCCTTCCGGTACGCACATTACGCACGTCCCGTAGCTCACTCCCAGGAAGAAGACCATCGGGCAGCATCGGGCAGCATGCCAGGCGAAACGCCAAGGCATCTTAAAGAGGAAAACAACCCTTCAAGGAACCCCACCACATGGAGCGAGACTCCTACTGGTAGAAAATTCAATCTAGTCTCCCTTCAGGAATGCGGCTCCACACTTTGAGGATAGCGAGCGGCACTCCACTAGATTCCAATTGACTTGAGGATTCAATCCCGCCTCCCGCTTTGGGGATAATCCCATGACCGTTCAATTTGGAAATCGATTACCGCTGGGTAGGAGGGAGAAATCGGACCTCCAGTATAAGTCCTGAGTCCTCCGCGAAAGGGGGCCAAGGTTGCCAAGCAGCCCCCATCTCCCAGGAGCTCCCTCGAGCCACAACTCGATGTGGGGTATGCTGGATGGAGAACCCAACATCTTGCAAACCCACTTTTTTGGTTTCTTGGAGTACACAGCAACACGGCAATCCCTGTCACTTGATCGGAAAACCTTTTGCTCTCGCAGTCCTCTGCCCCGCAGTTCGAGCCTTGCCAGACTTGAAGCACACAGAGGCTGTTGGACGGTCTATTCGCGTTCGTAGGCTAGCACTAGAAATGCACTGCGCACCTGGTGAGCAGCAACAAATCATCCTCATCACGTACACAATATACAAGCGATCGCCGTTAACTCCACGGATGCTACCGAACTGCCTGTGAAGCTTGCACCTGCCAGGATCTTTTCCAGTTGCGATGGCAACACACCTCGGAAATCCACATCAGATTGACAAATGGTCGCGAATGAATATAGACACCTGTTGACGTGCTGACTGCATAGATTGCCAAAGCAATTAATTGAGGTCAAGATTCTGGAGGGCACCTTGATCTCTAGACAGCGCTGTCGCAGATCATCGTCGACACCCTGCGCACGATGCCCGACACATCCGACACACACACACACACACACGCGAACGCACACATTGGAGACTGACCGAGGATGACAGTGAGGATAAGATAGGGTAAGGTAGGAACAATATGGAACAATCATCCGACGGATCGCAATGAGTGTGCGCTGATGGCAACATTTGCTCACCTTTGCAGAAGCGAAGATACCCACGCAGTGGCCTCTGCACCACGGGTGACCGTGAGATGCACCCACTCCGGAGGCCAACAGGTCAAGTCCTGCGAAACTTCGGCCCTGACCTTAGGAGCTTCTCATGACACACGAATTGTGGCGCTCTTTGCACTAACTCCTCAACTACAAGACTCTGCTGTGGTTTCGAATCAGAAACTGTGGCCGTGAGGCCGTTGTCGATTTTGGTCTTCCACTGCAAAGCGACTGGAGAGAAGAGGCCGCTTAGCAGCGCGGCTGCTGCCTTGTCAGTGGGTAGTGGCCCGGGCCCGGTTGAGTGATCGCCTCGAGCAAAAGCTTCCACACTGAGCTCTGCAAGCGTGAGACCCATGGGATCTGGCGGTGCGCCCCACTTCTACGCCATGTGCTCGCAGCCAAAAGTCAAGGCTCTGGCATCTCATCATCACGGGGTACTGAGATGTATTGGGGCAAGGGAAAGAGCCGTGAACTTCCGGATCCCTCCACTGACATGCCGGAGCCCACAATGCAATCCCTGCTTGTTCCCAACCTGAGCTCTTTTATCATACATGCTTTTCCTCTGCGGACACACACACACGCACATGCGAAACCGCTTCGCCGCGCAAAATTTCGAAAGCTCGCTTTGTTGAGCAAGCTCGGGGCAAGTGAAATTGCATCTGCGCAAGCTTTCCAGACTGCCACAGAGTGCTGACTACCTTCTCGCAGATCAGAAGGCTCGGCTGCAGGTGTCCTGTGGCAGCGTCCCGGATCAAGGTCAACATTCGCTTCCAGCGACATGAAGCGCAGGACGCGCGGCATGCTCCAATGGCAGATGTCCAGGTAATCATGTCTGGCTGGATACTGCCAGCTCGTAGGCACCACAGAGTGGATTCCCACATCGTGGACTTTTCGCAGGCGGTGCCGACGGCGTTGTATGTTACAGTGTCTGGTGGCAACGTCTCTAGCACCATGCACCGCAACACTCGAAACACTGTCTGCCACCTGCTTGCGCTTTCCAACACGCCGATCACGGCATTGAACGTCCGCAGATCAGCAGAAACACATCTCTCGCCGGAGTCCTTGGCGCACAATTGAGCAGAGTCACGACTCACTCATGACATGTGCGCACACACACACACAAACACACACACACAGATACTGGCTGAAGTCATGCTCTGCTTCTTCGAATTGCTGCAGAGACAGCTGCCATTCACACGCTCTTTCACAAGCCAGCTGAACTTCGTTCAATGCAATGGCATTCATGTTCGCCTGTCTCGCTGAGCTCAGAAACAACGCCATCCGCCAAGCTGTCGCTCTTGCGCAGCTTCTCATCACAGCACTTCGCGATATCACGTCGGGCTGGATGCCCTGTTGCGACATTCGATCCAATAATGAAAGCGCCTCCTGAAACTTGCCGGACCTGCCACATGCCGCAAGGGTGCTGTTGAATGATACGAGATCTGCTTTGATGACATCGTTCATGATGTCAAGAACGGCGAGCGCTCGCTGCCACTGAATTACACGCGAGCACACAGTTATGAGGCTGTTCCAGGTAACCACGTCTGGTCGCAATTCTTGGTCACAAATATCTTGCAGAAGTGAGATAGCTTGCTTCCAATCATCAGCAGCCTCTATCATGCTGTTGTACGTGATGACATCTCCCGAAAGAGCCCGAGCTTGCAAGGTAGTTAGGACACATTGCATGGTTCTGTTCCACTGGCATTTTGAAGTTGCTCGGAGGACAGCATTACCGGCAAAAGCTGATGGTTGCCAGTTGGCCCTGCGGGAATCAAGCAGTTGAAGGATGGCCTGCTGCCAGTTGGCTCTACGTTCCAGAGCATTGATGGCAGAAGTGGCTGCAATCGAATCAAGGCGAAGGCCAGTGACGTGGATCTGGCTTGCGAGACAAAGGGCACTTTGCCACAGCTTGGCCACCCCACAAGCCGTAACCGAGCTGCTGTAGGTTTTTACATCCTGACGTACCCGGCATGAGGTGGCGCACCGAAGCATTAGCAGGGCGACTCGCCAGGCTTCACCAGACGAGCATGCAACAGAGCCAGCGGAGTTGTAAGTAATAATGTCCGCCTGCAAGCCCATGCAGTTGAGCTCATCCAGAAGCGACACAGCTCTTGTCCATTCTTCCGTCCTTGTGCATTCACGGACCGCTTTGTTGTAGCTTATGATGCTCATGAGCGATGTGGAGGCCCAGCAAAGTGCACAGCATGCATGGCTCAGGTGGCGAGCACCTGCCCAAACATGTCTGCGTTGCTCCAGGCATTGAGCGCAGCCAAATGGCGAGGAACGGCCTAGCCGCCCGAATGCGACCGATGTAAAGGATACCCCACTGCAAGAGGCTGACGGCAGCAGGTATGTCCAGTACGCAAGTTTTCCGATGAAACTGGTGACGTTGACAACAGGAACAAGACCATGCGTGACCCAATCACCCGCAAGCTTGGGATCCTAATCGCCTACAAGCAGAAGCTGCCAGGCCTGCCATGGACACGAAAAGCCGGCCGCGGCATTGCCTCCCTAGCGTTGGGCTCTGTCCGGCGTACGATGATGTAGGAGCCTCTGTCAGACACGTGAAGAGCCGTGCGATGCACTTCTCTAAACTCTAAATGGCAGGCTGCCTCCACCCTGTGCTCTCCTCTATTTCACAAGTTCAGTTGCTGATGCTCATATGATGCACGTGCAGAGCCAACCAGAGGTTCGTCCACCTTCGACATGCAGCATTTACGAGTAGCTGGTTTACAAGACACGGTCGGCATCCACCAATGTCGACACAGCCTCCTGATGTCTTTAGGAATGATGCGGACAGGGCCCACCAAGTCAGGACGCAGGATGATGCAGGCGGCAAGCACACAGTCTTCAAACACGCGGTCGAGTTTTAGCAGCCCGAGCTTTGATACTGAGTGTTGCAGATTGCGCAATGCTGAATGTCAGCAAGCGACGGAACCTCGTGACCTCTGCATGGCGCAGTGTGGTGTAACATGGCACAACTCGATGTAGTGCACTTCTATACATGACTTGCATGGCAAATCAACTGCCGCGGGCTGCGACGGAAAACCATTTGAGGATTAGGCGCGGTCAGAGCAACTCCCTTGCTCCATTCCCAAGCAGATTCAATCCATTTCGTTGACTGGCGGTCGATAGCTATAGCAGCTATGGAGGACCATACCAGGCTAAATCTGCTTGGGAACCTGGAGCCACTCTCTGCCTTAATGCGGTGGCCCTCCACCGTCTGCAGTGCTTCAGAACACACAGCAAAGGCCGCTGCAAACAAAGCCAATCGGATTTAAATTGCCATTGAAAGGCCATTCAGATTCCCGGTTCTGCAAGCCTGCTAATCTCCTCTGCACCTGCTTCCCACCTTGACGGTTTGACAACTCCCGCATGCTCGCAAGCATCCCGTGGAATCGAACAATTTAAAGATCTCGCAGCTGCGCAGGTCATCATAGCCTATTGCATCGTCAGAAACCAAGCTACAGAAAAGTGACGTAAAGTGAAGCTGTGTCTCGATATCCTAATTGCCCCAGGAATGCTTCTGGGCCTCCTGCACAACAAAAAATTCACGTGCAAACTTCCGAAGCATCTGGGAAGAGTCATCTTCGACCCTGCATCTGCAAGCTCGGTAGGCTGTAGCATCAGGCTGTGATTGCAGGTTGATCTGCCTGCCCGCGGCCTCTCGGATCCTTCAAATATAACACGGTGGAGCGACCCAGAAATGTTGCAAACGTGACGAATGCGGCAGCAGAAACAGCAGCAACAATCATGAAACCAAGCAACCCCTAACAGCTTAGCGAACAACAGCGCCAGCGCCATAGGCCAAACCGAAAGTTAAGGGCCAGCGCCTTGCTTTTGCCACCCGAGCGTCTCTCATTCAATCCAAAGCGACACGCAATATGCGCAATGATGGCCGTAGCCGACGGCAACAACGAAAGTGAGGAAGAATTACACCGGCAACGAAAACGACACCGGCAGCTACTACTACTACTACTACTGCTGCTACTACTACTACTACTACTACTACTACTCCTACTACTCCTCCTCCTACTACTACTGCTACTACTACTTCTAGCCTTTCCCACACCGGTACGACGCCCGTCGCGGAGCATGTAATCATCAGCATCTTGATCGACTCTTGCCAGCATGATCCGCGCTCTGTTCTTAAACGCACGAGACCATGGACGTCATTAGGTTTTGGGCATAGATGCTTTGTTCTCAAACGCACTAGACCATGGATGCCATTTGGCTTTGGGCATGAATGCTCTGTTCTCACACGCACTAGACCGTGGATGGGCGTGGATGCTCTGTTCTCACAAGCACTCGACCGTGGTAGTCATTAGGTTTTGGGCATGAATGCTCTGTTCTCACACGCACTAGACCGTGGATGGGCATGGATGCTCTGTTCTCACAAGCACTCGACCGTGGTAGTCATTAGGTTTTGGGCATGGATGCTCTGTTCTCACAAGCACTCGACCGTGGATGTCATTAGGTTTTAAGCATGGGTGCTCTGTTCTCAAACGCACTAAACCATGGACGACATTAGGATTTGGGCATGGATGCTCTGTTCTCAAACGCTTTGGATGAACATCAAGACCACCAAATTAGACAAATAAAAACTTCCTTCTGATCGCTAGTGTTTTTGGGCACGAACATCCAGACCCCAAAAAACTGTAAATACCAGCATTTCTGGCTGCAAGATTGAAGGGCAAGGTTCAACACACAACAAAAACAACAAGTGCTTTCCAACATTTCAACAACGAGAACACACGCTGTAAAACACAGAATTTCTGACAACACCAAGTCTGAAAAATGATAGTGATAGGTCTTGGCGTCGCACAGGGCGGTAGCCCTACTCCTACTACTACTACTACTACTGCTGCTGCCGCTGCCATTGCTACCACCACGACGACTACTACGACGACTACTACTGGAAGGATTTTTTCCGGATCTAGTGGTCATCGCCGTCAAGACTGTCGTCCACTGTAAATTTCGAAATCGCAATTGCCTGCTTCGGGGCCGTAACGCCCTGTCCGATTTGTTTTGAAAACCCTTCTGCTCGCAAAGGCTTCCTGATAGTAGTGCATCCCAGTTGGGATGCTCTGGGATTTCCAAGTACAGTACTGGCGCAAGCATTACCATCCGGATTTTCGCCATCCACAAACCCGAGACATGCACAATCACCATCATACGTCAAGCGTGTTTATCTGCATGAACTTTCAAGCCAGAACAGAGAAGCGTCTGCAGGGTTGGATGCACCCCAAGATCCAAACTTCTCCTTGCCCTGCAGAGCTTCGTTCAAATGACACGCACAAATCCAGCCACCGTGGCTCGAAACACCCTACAAACTGGGCCGAGCTGAATGCTGCAAAAAGGCGCGTGCGGCGCTTTGTTCGTGAAGTACATGCCGCGGCAGCTGGCGAATCGAATTTTCTCGACGCGGCGAGTGGCGCGCAATAACATGCGGTCTGACAAGGTCATGAGCTCAAACAACCGCGGTCGAAACACTTGTGTGCTGCCTGGAAACCTGTCTGGACCGAGTCTGTGAACACTTCCTACTGTAGACTTTGTGATCTTTGTGCCGTGCCGTCCCCTGATAACCAGAGGTCCCACTACGGACTCGTTACGGCCTCCTGGGTTCGGCATATCTGCTCCTGTTCAGTTTGCACAGAGATTCTGGTAAATCGAGGCAGCTCAACCTGCAACAACCAGATGTGGGCAAGCCATTCCCATGCAACTGAACAATAGATGTTGAAATGCACTGTTGGGCCCGACTGCACGCAACTGCTTCTGCGGAACGCCGCTGGCAAAAAAACTGTATGTACTCTGCTATAATGCACATTTCTGCACTTCTGATGAAGAGGAGTTGAGACCTGCTGGCGCTACTGTACAACTTGTGCGCAAATTGCTGAGGCCGGGCGCCTTCGCAAACCTACGAGCCGAAGGTTCTTTGCAAACCACTCGAATCCAATTCGAAGTTAATCAAAAAACCTGTCACGGCATTGCAGCTTCAGTTGCTTGCCCCATGTAGACGGACTGAAATCGCGTGCGAAGGCACAGCGTTTACAAGTCTCTGTGTCAATTAAAGGCTTCTGCTTCTGATCGCGTCTATGTACAGAAATCGCTGGCCACAGTCGGAGAATTCAGCGTCAACGATCCTCGATGAGGAGGGCGTAGATTACAGTAGACAGCACCATCAGCAGCTCTGAATTCCCGAGTGTGGATGTCAGCAAGACTGAGCCATGACCTGTACAAACAGATGTGGCCTTGGGTGCGAAAAGAGCGGTGCAACGAGACCAGCACTCTTTTCTCCAGTGCTGGATTGGCTCAATGCCAGACTGGCTGACTAACTTCGCTTCATGGCCAGCTCCGGAAATTCCACCTTGCCACTGAGGAGACTTCGTTCATTGGTTTATCTCGGGAACTGTAACACCTCGAAAGTAAAGTCTGCTTGATTTTTCCAGTTTCGCTTTCAGATGTCCTAAAACGACACTGCAGGCGGCATCCCAATGCAAAACTAAAGTCACCAAAAGCTTCCTGAAACTTCGCATCCAAGTTTAACTCTACTGACAGGAATGAGCTTGGGCACGGTGGATGAGATGCCAACTTCATCAGCCCATCGCAAGCGTTGGCCTGCATCAAAGCGGTTCAATGCTTCAGGCCGTAGACCAGCAGACCAGCCCCAGTTCACGCACTTTCACGAAGGGCGGCGCATGGCACACACAACACCTGCGCCTGGGCGAGGTTGGCCAGCATCGCGGCGGTGTATAGCCTTTGTCAGCAAATTTTGGTAGTGAGCGAGTATTCGGGCCCTTGATAACAGCTGTGTCCGTTTGCTTCTCCAAGAAAAAGAACAATACACATGCCGGGCGCGCCAATGAACTTGGAAGCAGCTGCCGAGCTTTGGCTTCACCTGATCGACGATACAGACGCAGACTGAAACAGCTCTGTGGCCAGTGACATGGAAGATGGGAATGCAGCAAACAGCGCGCAAATCTTCTGCAGGCCGAAGTTCTTCAGGGCCTTGGTCAAACTCCAAAGACTCTGCGAAGGCTTGCAGTTCCGAGACGTTCGTGTGCGAGTGACGACTAGCAACCTCTGTTGATGAATAATGCCACATTCCAGGGACACGGCTAACCCCTGCCGCGCGTGCAAGCATCAAGGCCGACCGCAGCTTCACGATGCCTGACATGCCTCAGCACACCATAATAGCACCCCCTAAGCCACGCTTGCAAAACGATGCAGGACGAGAACTGCCACGCCAAAGCAGGACACGAAGTTGCAAAGCACGTCTTGGAAAAACCAAGTTGGCTGATGCTCAGAGCTTTGCCATTGCAGGAGGCACTGACCTTCTGCAGAACCTGATAGCATAATTTGCAAGCATCATCAGCTAAAGCCACATTCGTCTAGCGCCTGCACGGGCTGAACATGCCTGCTCTCAAGTCAAGATGAGCACGACAATGCACAAGAGTAGATGGCGAGACAGGTATGCAAGATCAAGCAAGCGGCGATCGACACAATGTGCCCTGGAGTGGTCAGTGCAGAACAAAGTGGGTAGTTGCTGATGGTATGGAGGGTCCTGTTTGCATGCCTCCAATGCTTCGACCTTCGAGAGTCATGACTTGACATAACAGTCTTATCAGCCATGTTTGGGCAAGTGCCGTTCAGCTTGGGCATTCAACGGGCAAGGCACTGGAGGCACTGGAACTTAAGTCTTTTGCAGGCTTCGCCGCTCAGCTGCCTCCAGTGCTTGTCGCTTGCGCTGCTCTTTGCGTTGAGCGCAAACAGCGACAGCAAAGGCCACCTCTTCGTTTTGCGTGACAGGTTGACTACGTCTCTCCTCCATGCTGGATCATGTGCCTAGGTAGACTCGAGTTACGAATACTCTTGCTAAATACAGCGTTCCGGCGGATCACCGCAGTCATTTTCACCGGCCTCCTCGGCGGACACGCCTGCATCCTGTGAGGTTAGAAGATGATAATCCAAGTTCAATGAACCAGCCAATCTTAACTTCACATTGATCGACGAAGTCTTGGTCGTGCCTGCGCTTGCAGAATTGCAGCCTGCAAAGGCTCCACATCGTCTGCCTGTCATGGTTGGATGCTGGGTAACGGAAGCACTTCAGCTGGCACAGCTGGAAACTAATGGCACCAACGCGTGCTTGCCTCAACAGCCTCATGCAAGCGCTGCAGCTCCAAGAAGCCTTGGGCATCTCTCATTTACAATTACTCTGCGCTTGTCAAGCGCCTGCTAGTCATAGACACGGCTCCCTTACGTCGAATCCAAGTGACCTGGCGGAGAAATCGTCAGCTCGAGCTCGAGGGGTGCCTGAAATAAGTGCGAGTGCTGAGCGACTAGGAGCAGGGTTTTACAAGCATGTCACGCAACATGCGCATGTTGCGAGATCTTGTCGATAATAATTCGTGTTTCGCCCAACTTGAGCTTTGCCTCCTCCAGTAAGGACGTGGTATCATCTGCGTCATGCTCGAGGAGTTCTTCGGCAAATGCGACCTCTCTGGGTTGCGGTGCGACCGCAACGAATCGCGATATCGCGCCGCTAAACATGCCTCTTGCGGAGTCAAGCCCACCATCTTCGTAGGCCTGGGCAGAGAGAACGGTGGCATCTCAGAAGCGGAACTATCGCCGGATTGTCTCACAGCGCTTGAAACCCAGCAAGCATTGACGACGAAATTTCTGGTACAAGCTTCGAAGCACAGCATCACGACAGGACTCCAATGTTCGTTGTCATCACATTGGAAAAGATGGACGCATGGATCAATCACAGGCATGTATTCTTTCGACAGTTTTGAACACATTTGAACACAAAAACCTCATTGCAGTCACCAGTGCAAACGGTGAACACTCCGAGATCGACCATTGCCACGGTCCAGTTGACAACTCTGCTTCTAAGAAGTTCCACGATGCCCCGAACTCTTTCCGAACCTGCCCAGAGGCCCACTGCAAGCCGGTCAGGACACTTCCGAAAGACTCCCATGATTGCGAGTGCTAGCCACCGTTGTGATGATGCTGGAATCCTCTCCTCTAGGACGCTTTGAAGGGCTTTGTGGGAGGTGGTGCGCGTTTGGGCACCCCTCGCCCTTCCCTTGGTACAGTACAAGTAGAAGGCTCTAAAGGTCTTTGCGGGAGGCGGCGCGCGTTTGGGGGCCCCTCTGTGTAAAGCTCAACAACACTCCAGGTCGGGCTTATGACCAGGCGTGCAGGCTGGGGCTGGGCGCGGGTGGGCTCGACTTGATCAGAAGGCATTCCACGAACTCCGCGGACGTTGCCACATTTGGTACTACAGTTGTCACCGTTCGCTGTGCCCATTCACCTCTTTTCGCCAGTCAATGTTTGACCCCAATCAGTATCGCTCCAGTCTTCATTCGTGCAGCCTCCATCGTCGGAGGTCCAGTCACGTGTATCCATTGTTCCATTCATTCCATTGCGACATTTCACCTTCTTGTTCTTGCTGCCATGTACAAAGCATCTTGACCAAATCTTTCTATTGCTCTTTCCTTCGCCCTCCGGCCTGCAAAGCTAGATCCTTCCCATGCCTCACTTCCTCTGGTCCCCTCGTCCGTTCCCCTCACCCTTCCCCTCCTTCCCCCACATCTTCTTTTCCTTGCTGTTGCAGATTCTGACTTCTTCTGGCAATCTGTGCACCGCCCCGGCGATCGTTGTCGAGGCGGCTCTTGCGAAGCGGTTGATACCCTGTCAGTACGTCCTCATTTCCTGAATGGTCCCTTGTCCATCGGAGCAGGAACTTGGCCTGGAGCTGTGATGCGTGCAGTGACGGTCAAACGTCTAATCTTGCTCCATCTGATAGATCATTCCCCGATGGTCAAGCTTCCTTCATCTTCCTTCTATATGCCAAGATCTCATTCAGCAGGCTGGTCGTTCTCTGTTACAGTGCAAACTGTTCATGCGGCGTTGTGCAAACCTCCCATCCAATCTCTGTCCTCCTCAGATCCACAAATATCCACAAGGTCTTGCAGGGGAAAGGGCATCATGTCTGAACGAAAACTGCCACTAACACATTTCTAATAAGACTATCAGCAGTGTGTGACACAGCCCGTCAGACCGGAGTGGCTCCGGGTCTTTGGAGCTGACGTCCGCTACAAGTACCATGCGAAATTCTCTAAGCGCAATCCAACAAACCTGCCGGTGCACCCCGCGTGCCATGGCACAAAGGTCAATTCAACACCTGAGCGTTGATCAATATTGTTGTTTCTGGAAATGGTTTCTTC
>CAJNDV010002670.1:89102-101357 GCA_905221635.1 Symbiodinium sp. CCMP2456
GTGCAGGGGAGAGCTTCATTGGACGGAGCTCCCCTGCACCCTCTCCGTCCCCCTACTCTGCTGAAACTCCCGTGGTATTTTGGGTTGCCCACACACACACACACACTCTCTGGCAGTATGCTCGAAGAAACAGGAGGAATGCATTGCAAAGGGGGCCGCGCCATACATTCTTCACGGGGCCAGATTCAGTCTCATTAGACGGATTCCAATGCGCTCTGCATTAGCACACTTCGTCACATGCATACTAATTAGTGATAGTAGCAATACCTCTGGCTCCCTAGACCCCGCCCCTGTGAAATACATTTTCGAACCTGGGACGGCGCACCCCCCGCCGCAATACTCTATTTAGGGTCCCCCTCTGAGACTCTGTGACTCTATGCACGATGTGCGGACACATGTCGACTGCGGATGCTTGAGAAACGTAGCTTTGCAAGCCTCCCGTACGTGTTTCCGACATCGGTCCGCCGGAGTGCAGGTACAGCCCGTCATGTTCTTTGCTTCCCGAATGCTCTACTTTTTGACATGGGATGCTTACAAGATCTTACAAGCATGAGAAGAATCCAGAGGCTCAAAAGTAGAGGCACATTGAAGGCAAAGAGAACTTGCAGCCGCCTTCGGCCAGGGAGCATCCGCGTCGCACTCGACCAGATCCGAGCAACCTGCGAACGCAACGACACAGCTCCAGCTCGCTTCTTAGTGGGGCCACATGAAAAAATCTCTGCAAAGGCACTTGACCTCGACTTCAAGACAAGTCTTCACTGTGGGCCGAAATGGTGCGACTCAAACAAGCTGCAGCCACGCGGCATGCACGGACCGAAGGACAAACTATTGCCTTTTCCTTACATGATTATCAGCTGCGCTCTACTTGCATGCACCACTACTACATTTAGGCTTTTTGAGGGTTGCTGACGGAGCACACCGTTCGCATCTGCGAAGCCAAGCGTCATTCAATGACTTGCAGGTCATCTGTTTGGGATCCAGGTCTACAATATTTCCGCAGGCACATGGGCACATCCTTGGTTACGAGCAGCAAAGGCTCGGCTTGCAAGGGGCTTCTGCAACCATGTCCCAGCATGCCAGACTCTGGTTTTTGCCATCGGCGGTAGACTCCGACTGACGAACGTTCGATTTTGATTTCCAGGTGAGTTCGCAGCCCCCAGCAGGAAAGCAATTGCTAGCTCCAGAGTCCTAGAAGTTCTCAGTCAGGCTTCCAGGGGCTGTTGCTCTTGCCGTTGACAATGCCCTGACAAGACCGGCTGAGGCGCCGGGGAGCAAGAGACCAAACCAGCAAACTCTAAGACTCTAAGAAAGCGCAAACAACACCGACACTGGACGCGGAGGCAGAGGAGGCCTTGGCACTGGGAGGCTCTCCAACACTCAGCATCCGTGAACCCCTGAAGCCAAGCCCACACCCAGCTCCCCCCCGTCGCCGCATTCACCACGCATCTTGCTCCCACCTGCTCCTCCCAGCTCTTCCTCTGTGGACGATCGCGCTGCGCCTGAAAGCACAAAGACGTCGAAGTATTCAGATGACAAGTAATTTCGAGTCGTCATTGGATTCTTCGGAGCTGTCCTTCGCCAGTGCATGTCTCGCTGCAGCAAGCTCCTTTGATTGCTCCCAGAATGCAAAAGATGCGGCCGCGCATGGATGCGCATGGTCTGACACGATCGATGCACTCCTTGTAGACGTCGGAACACTCAGAGTCTGCACACTCTTCCTGCCAAGCACGCGCACTAACACCAACGAATGTCACCGAAATGAAGAGTCCCGTCTTATCACAGTCCTTTCTCTGTTACATGGGTGAATGTGGGTGAATATTGGGACGCAGCAGGCCTTTGTAACGATGCAGTCGCGGTTGAGGCCTCGCTGAAACTGTGGCTCCTCTTCGCTGCAGTCGACGGCCCACACAGCACAGCAAGGCTTCCCGTGTATGACACCATCTTTCGTTACCTTGGCCACACCGAAGCGATTTATGCGATTTCCTTGCTATAAACTGTCGCGCTGTCTGCAATGCGGTTACGAGCTCTTATGCCGCATCGCCGAGGCACCCACTCGCAAGTGTCAATCACTGCACCCAGTTCTGGCTCGAGTCTCTGACCGTTTATCTCAGAGCAGGAACAGCAATGGCTGGAACTGAAGAGGCCATTCGAGCACCGTCGCGGCAGTGAATAAGCCCTCTGATCAACGGACTCAGCATCACCCACCTTGGCACGGTTGGGACTTGAGGCATCGATTTGTGTGAAGAGGCCCCCAACTTGCAGGCCGGCCTCAGTCCGCAACGCGTGCACGATGTGCACGGGAAACATCACCATGAGAGTCCGCCACATGGCAAAGGGGCTTGCCTAGCCGTGCAACATTCAGATGGACTCAGGCAAACTACGAGCAACTTGAGCCAGCTCCAAGCGGGGTCCAGCATGCCCCCAAGAACAAGGCGTGCAAAACTGGAGACAGCTCAAGCGAGCGAACGTGAATCTAAGTGGCTTCAAGCAGCATGCCCAAGACACCGCATCCGAGGCGGAAGATATGACATGTGCTTCCAACAAGACGTGCCCAGTCATGCCCTTTTCCAAGTCAAATCAACCGTTGACCACGCAACTGTGCCACATTATGCAACAACACTCTCCGCGGCAATCTGGTGCACCCTGCATCGAGGGGCACGCAACGGGCGAACCACAGAGAAGACTTCTGTACCAAAGCGCCTTGTGAGGAAACGCTTCCGATGTTCCGAACAGTTGTGCGCACTCTTGCATAATACTGAGCAATGAAAGACAAGCTGGCTTACGTAAAAAGGGAGAATGCTCTGGATGATGCATCTCGTGAAGGCGTGATCCGTCACATGCATGTGGAACAGCGAAGCAGCGAACCATCGTCGTCACGCCTCCACGGCAAGCAGCCAAAAGGCTGCTGCAGGCCAGCCGCCAAGTCCTGACGCTGCAGCGAGGGCTTATGTAGGCGTGTTTGCAGCATCTCGGTCCAGCATGTGGTGACCAACGCCTTGGTCGGTGCTGCTGGTTGTGGTGCTAGCGATCTCGATGCTAGTGTGCGCAGGCCCGTTTCTTATGTTTCTTCGACTTCCGTCCACGAATCCTGAACAGATCCCGCCGAGAGCTGTGCCGGTTCAGCCAAAAGGGATTGCTTCTGGGAGATTCCAGCGGTATGAATGTGACACGAAGTTGCTTCGCCGCCGTGTTGCAAGAAGCATTCAACAACAACTTTGTTCGTCAGCAAGCGGCTTGCCTCGCAGCTTGTGTTATCGGTGAATCGACGGGCGTGATTGGTGGGATCTCCAATAACGACACGGATTGCTGCTTGCAAACGGATGCAAACGGCAAGCGTGAGGTCCAGGATAGCATGCCTGGCGCAGAGTCAAGTCAAAGTCACGCTGCAATGAAGCCAACACAACTACCAGTACGCGCAAAATGATTTGATCTGAGGTGTGATGGGGTTTGACGGGGTCGTGGTTCGTCAGCAACGCAATGAAGCAAACCAGCAACGGCAAGGGATCATAGTGGTATACACCTTTTAAGTTTGAATGCTTCCTGATTTGATTTTGTCCTCGGCCGCGGCGCACCTGGAGGGAATACTATACTCTTCTGTCAGACGCATCCGTGCGAGTCAACCTAGTGTCGTTACCTCGCCACAGGTTCTTGCAACAGCTTTGATAGAAGCATCAGCAACCTGATACAGCCGCTGGGCAACATCCCATGAACAAGCTTGACCAACTTGCCTCGATCTGCCTGTGCAGCTTTGTAGATGAGCACGGCAGAGCCATGAACGGAAGCGATGGAAGTGTATTGCATGCGACGTCCCTGCAACTTCGGGAGAGGACAACGTGAACCGCATGCTTGGCTCAGCTCGGGAATTTATTTCCCAGCTTTTTCGAGACAACATACTACCCGCTCGCTACCCAAGGTTCAACATGATTTGGCCATGTGCCACAAAGCTGTAGCTGAAGCAGAAAATGTCCGGCAATGAGAACAAGAAGTAATGACATCGAGATGCCCGACTCAAGATCTGACTTTCCAATGCCTGCAACAAGCCTGCTGCCGGATGACTACGAGCAGCACCATTGCGTCCCTTCGCATGCTGAAACTGATCATCCCAACTTGCGCCGCCTTTTCATGCCAGTGCACACGTCTCAAGATCTCCTGCAGCCATGCAGATGGATCACTGCACTTGCAGGGATGCTCTGGATATGTCGACCTGAGTATGTGCAGACTTCGCAAACACAAGCACTCAAACAGAACAAGAACAGCACTCTAACTCTAGAAACCTTAACTCACATCCGTTCAACAACGCTCCCGGTGGCCACACTTGCTGAGCAAGGGGCTCCCGTGCTGCCTCGACATACTTCATCTGCAGCAGCTGTGGGCCAGTCATTGGCCTCCAACTCCACGAGGCGTGCAAGTGCGCTACATAGATGCAGTCACTGGTTTAGAGCCTCGAGCCGTCATGGACTGCTAGGAGTTGTTAGATTCAACTCGGCCTGCGAGAGCGACGACGGAGCCCTTGAAGATGCTCACACAAAGCAGGAGCCTGGCGGTCTTTAGTCACTATCCAAGTCAACCCATCAACAGTTCTTGCGTGACGTACCTGCTGTTTCCCGCTTGTCGCATGCCAGAGAAGACGATGGCAGGGAGAGTTCGGAAACATGAGGAAACTATTGAATAAAGCCCTGGCGTCCTTCGTCCTAACGTTATCTAACGTTAGAGAGCGGTAGGCTGATCCACTCAGTATGGGCTGCCCTCAGGGAAGGCGACGGAAAGACGAGGCTAAAGCCGCCTGCGTTCTCCGACACAGCGCCTACGGATTGGCTCGACACGGCCTGAACATAACTAGGGAAAAGCATTTGCGTCACTCGTGTATTGAGCAGGCAACTATGGATTAATCAAATGCGATCTTCAGGGTGCTGACTGGAATGAACGGGTGCCGGTGCCGGTGCCCGGCAAGCACACGCTCTGATACGCTCTGGTCTAATTACATGCCACGAATCCGCAAGATGTCTCGTTTACCGTGGGGCCTTCGCAGATGTGTGGCCACCCCATGCCACCCCTACAGCCGACTGCGAGAGAAATGGCAGACCGACAGCATCAACCGCTCGGGGCCACACACTGTGGCAACCACCTTGACCTTTTAAGTGTGATCACAAGGCGTCCGGCATTTGGCCGAAGCTTGACCATCCTTTAGGCATGTCGTTACTGGCCCCTGCAGGTCCAGGACAAGCAAAACGGGTCGGCGGAAAATTCGTTAACAGAAACGACTGATTCAGTAACCAGAACGGCTGATTCAGAAACCAGCCATGATTCAGAAAATGGAACAGCGGATTCGGCGGAACGGCTGATGCTGAAATTAAACGGACTGATTCGGAAATTAAACGGACTGATTTGGAAACTACCCCTGGGTTCAGAAACCAGAACGGCAGATTCAGGAACTGGATCGGCTGATTCAGAAACGGATTCAGAAACCAAACGCAGCAGTCGGAAAGCAGAATTACTAGGTTTTGAAGTTTAGGACATGGTGCTCTGCTCCCAGATCGCAGTAGACCATGGACGTCATTAGGTTTTGGGCATGGATGCTCTGTTCCCAAATCGCACTACACCATTGATCTGTTCCCAAATCGCACTAGACCATGGACGTCATGAGGCTTTGGGCATGGATGCTCTGCTCCCAAATCGAACTAGACCATAGACGTTATAGGTTTTGGACATGGATGCTCTGTTCCCAAAACGCACCAGACCACGAGCGTCATTAGTAGGCAGTTGCTCAAGCGCAGTCGTTGAACCGCTGGGCCAGTTTCTGAAACGCGGCAGTTGCTAAAGCGCAGTTGCTGAACTGCGGCAGTTGCTGCTGCACAGTTGCTAAACCGCGGCAGTTGCTGAATCGCGGCAGTTGCTGACGCGCAGTTGCTGAAGCGGGCATGGCTTCTGAAGCGCAGTTGCTGAATCAACGGCCAGTTGCTGAATCATGTACTGACCAGCCAAACGCGACATGGCGCGCAGTCACCTCAATGTAACCTATACAGTACAGCACAATCACAGACGTGTAACAACAACAAGCTGACAGGACCTCGTAGAGGCTGTGGCTCAATGGCAACATGTCAACAATCTCGTAAGATCCTTGGCAGCTCGGCTCAAGCAAACACAGTTCCAGGTCCTCCGACACCGAAGCGGAGTGCGTGCAGGGCACAACCTTCCGTTGGTCCTAGTAGGCACCACAGCACAAGTTCAGATTGCATCCAGAACCATAACCAATTACCCTGTCGCGATGTCAATGCAGGCGAGACACCAAGGAACTCCTGCATCACAGCTCCTGCAGTCAAATCCGCTATGAGCATTGCGCAAAGCCAGCTGTGCTCAATGTGCTCCCCGCCATCGGCTGAAGTCCTCCACCCTGACCCCAAAAGACGGGTATCGCATGCTTGCCACAACGCTGCATCAATGCCTCGACCTGCAGGAAAGTTCGATGTTGGGCGCCTTTGATTGCGACTGTCGAAACAGATCGAATGCGAGCGGGGGGCCTCTTTGTCGTCGGCGTAAATGCAACACACTGCATGATCCTGACCATCCAGATCCAGCTTGTATCGGAATCTGATGTCAGATGAGTATACAACTTTGATATGGTGGATATTTGACAAACATGTCACGACTGTTTAGGTCGAACCAAAGAAAGCTCTATGCCTGTCATTCTTCTCTCCAAATAGGCACGCGACCAGGAACAGTGGATTTTGTTCGTGATGCAGGAAAAGGCCTGAAACGGCAGACAAGCAGAGAGGGCCTTGTTGGGTGGACTCGAAGCCGGCAACAGCTGCTTGCTTACACGTCACGAACTCCGATACCCATCAAAGGTTTCTCACTAGCCCTTTGCAAGGTATCCATGCACACTTTCTAATTTGTGCTTTTCTGTATCCACTCCCGTGACACTCGCCATTTCTTAGCCCCGAGCAGGTTGCCAGCTCCGCATTCAATTCCTCATCTCCTCTGCAAGTAGCTGCAGGATCCAGACTTGGCTCGAGGCGAAGTCAGCCTTGTTGCCACCAAGATTCGGACCAAGCAAAAGCCACGGATGTTTGAAAAGGACGGGAGCGCAGCCTGCATTCGTCTTAGGCTCGTCGCTGGCAAAAAGCCGGATGCTGTATCCTCTTCAGGCCAAGTCAAGGCGCTTGAGGTGCCGGGCCAATGCTACATGACGTCGCAAATTGCAAGGGATTCTGTGCGACACTTGCGAGATGAATAGGAGCTTATCAGCCGCAGTGCGCATTCCACTCACTGTACTGTATGCGTTTTGCTCGACGATGTTTCCTCGGCATCTTTCGAGAACTTGTGGAGAAGCCCTGGGTCTGCTCCTTCTCGGGACATCTCGGAACAGACCAGCCCAGAGGCAGGGTCGGACAGGCCCTGTACAAGTCCACAGGGCCTGTTCCATGGGTCTGTGACAGGGTCCCACATGCCCTGTGGCAGGGCCGGGCAGGGCCTGCGGTAGGGTCGGACAGAGTCCGGAGCAGGCCCCGGCACATGGGTTTAGGGCGTCTTTACGCTTTCAAGACATTCCATGACCTTCCTGCAACGGAGTAAATACGACCATGCGCAGGAAGTGCAAATCATCTCAATGCGGCCTTCAGGCGTGTGACTTAAACCGTGCGTTGATCTGTATCTGCAACCTCGATCTCTCGTCGAGAGAACCACCTCTCGGGGTCTGCCTTGGCTATGAACTGCAGCAAGCGGAATACACTCTCGAACCGAATGAGTGAGTCCCGTGCCGAAGCCAGAAGCTGGTTCTGCACCAGCGACCTGAATCAGAAGGCAAAAGATGCATCGAGGATTCAGTCTGACGCAACGGCAGCGGGGTGCTCATGTATTCTTGCCAAGTTGATGTCGTTTGATCACCCTGCAACACTCCGCCATGCAAAGACATTTCGCAAGACAGCACCAGGAATGCCATCAAAGGGGTGCGAGGGGAATCCAGGCCGGCATTTTCAGTGCCTGTCACTCTAGAACACATCGTCGGTCTGAGTAACACGACCAATCCCGACCA
Organism: Symbiodinium sp. CCMP2456; assembly: GCA_905221635.1. Taxonomy (NCBI): domain Eukaryota; class Dinophyceae; order Suessiales; family Symbiodiniaceae; genus Symbiodinium; species Symbiodinium sp. CCMP2456. The sequence continues at coordinate 97,135 of CAJNDV010002670.1, forward strand.
GTGCAACCGCCATCCTGATAATCTCATCTTGTTTTGTATGTCAATCCTTGTGTCTGGAAAGCTTGGCACCAAACTACAATCATCATCAACACGATTTGAGACATGGGCCATCATCCTTGAGTGTTTTGGTTCAAACTCAATACTGGGTGGGGGTGGGGGGGTGTGGGGACCGGGTGGGGTGTGAGGGTGTGTGGGTGCGTCGGTCCCTCCACTTTGCGACAGAGACCCGACCCTGCAGCGCGCCCCCTTCCTTACCCCAACTGGGATCAGACTGAACATTGCTCTGCCCTGACAGAAGCGCTAAATGCATTCCAGTCATGAGGGAAAAATTGGGCCCGCCGACCTGACCCGGGTGGCGCGGCGCTGCTTTGGGAGGCGCAAAGGTGCGGCGGAGCCTGAATTGGAACAAATCTGCACCTGGTGCAAAATCAGCCAGGAGCCCAGCAGCTGCCTTCAGCGGAGTGTAGAAACTCGCAAGGCCGCTCCAGGTAAACACCTTAACAGCCTTAACAAGTCTGTGGTTTTCTAGCAAGACGGCTGAGACTTCACGGCAACGTCAAGCGCCTTCACCGTTGCTGGCACTGCTTGCACACCCCGTCCAGGAAGCCATGGCACTGTGGAGCTCCTCCGCAGGTTTATATCCGGAAGGCTTCCTTGCGATGTGGTTCATGGCTTGTAGTCTGCAGATGTCACAGTGGACGAAGCTCTGCTGATCATCGCTTTGCGGAGCTCCTCCGATTTCACCACAATCAACTGCACATTCGGCATGCAGCGTCGCAAGATGTCGATCGCATGCAAAACCTGCCTTAGCTGCTTCATGCAAAAAAGACACCTGGAGTTGGTGGAGAGCCTAAGGCCGAATAAACCCTGCGCAAAACACCGACAGCAAGTCTCTTATCTTGCTAGCACCGCAACAAAAACCACAAGTCTGGGACAGGATAAGGCTGGGACATCCCATCCTAAAGATTCTGCTCGAATGCTTTGGTAGTCTGATCATGAGCTTTCAGTGTTTGAGATGTGTCTGAGCCTGGTGGCATGCCGTCGTCATTCGCTCCTGCCTGTGCCTGATAGCTCGGGTCCTCGTAAGGAGCTGCGGGAAAGCCTGTTGTTCACAAATAACCCCGAAGGAATGTGCTATTGAGCGCAGCACGAAATCTTACCAAGCATAGACATGTCGAAGTTCAGAATTCAGAGTTTTACGATTGCACTGCACCAGGGTAACAATGGGACCTGTGGTTCGTCGTGCATCCAGAACAGGTCCAAGACACACCTTCTGGCGATCACCACCAATATCTAGAAATACCTGCAAAGCGCTGCATTTCTCAAACTGATGACATGATGAACTAGAAGCCACTCGGATGGCTAATGTTATGACAGCTTCCAAAACGCCGCCAGCCTTCTTGCAGCGAGCTGCAGCTGGAAGCGCCGCCAAGCGGTCTGCCTCCTCAAAGATGTCCTTGATTCAAGCAACTGGCAACGGAGATTCAACATGTTCGGTCTAAGCTCGAGCATGCTGGAACAGGCTGAGGCACAAGAAAGTCAAACTCAGCCCCTGGAACTCGGCGGCGGCTTTCGGCCAGCTGGGCAACAGACACGTCGAGACCGAGTACGTCAGCCGCTCTGCCAGTGTGCTGCGAGGACCGGAGATCCACAAGGCAGGTTACTAGCACGGCCACTTCGTGCGAGAGTGTTGGCAAGCACTTTGGGACCAGAACTGACTGCAACTCTGAATCCCTGCTCGCGCCTGGCGTGTAGAATTTCTGTGCAATGCCCCAAGCTGCTGCCAACTTCAATGACGTGATCCTGTTGACAGTCGTTCGTCGTGCACGCACCGTGGCAAGCGCGCTTCTTAATGCGAAGCAGTACCAACCAACGGCAATTACCAAACTCGTGATTTTTGCCAGCAGAACCATACGGTTGAACAGTTTCCTGACAAGAGGCGCAATTAATTACTCTGGATGGAGTGAGGAGAATAGTGACGCATAGCGTCAAACGTGTAGAGTGTCCTCGGCGGACACAAGTTGACGGGCCAGATTCCTGCATCCATGGGAAGCGGCAAAACCATTTAGCAAAGATTCCCGGTTCTCATCGACTCAAGTAGGTTCACCGATTCTGTGCAAGATGGCTGAGGTCATGGCTTCGCCGCCACCACGCAAACTCACTGCGAAAGTCGACAGCCCCACATATCATGCCATATCACCTCATGTCATGTCAGACCAGATCAGATCATGTGCGCCTGTAGTCGATTGTGCTCGCAATCACCACGACGGTCGATGAAGTTGATGGGCAACGCGCTCGAATGTGACCTGTGACCTGGAATAATGCCGGCATCACTAGACTCTGTTCCACCAACATCCCAACCACAATGAGAAATTCCGCCGGCCTGCTGTGCCACAAGCCACGCAAAGTCCCATTCATCGACATCCGGATGCATGGCAGTTTCTATCAAGTCGGGACACTGAAACATGTTCTGGCCAATTGAAACAAAGCAAAGCCCGAAACCTCGGCATGTGTTGCATGAGAATAAGGCACAAATCAAAATCATAGCTGCGTGAAGGTGTGGATCAGTTGTGGAGCCTTACTACAGTCAGCTCCGGTGACAAAAAACCAACTTCACGACTGGATGGATGTTCGGGAAGGGGTGTTTATTGCGGGCACATACTGCTTGCTCACCGGGGTATGCACGGAAGTTTGTTGAGACATGCAAGTGCACAGACACTTTCGCTGTTTGGCCAAGTTGAATTTGCGGGGCACGGTGGGGTTGGGGAGGAAGAGGTTTGCATCGGGGTAGGTCTCGACATTGAACGGTGGGTCGGGGCATGGATCACAACAAGCAAGCATCCCTCCTTACATCAATTGAAACCCAGGCCTCTCAAAGACTGATTTTGCACAAATTAGCTGGCTACATGCATAGCGCAAAGGCGGAGGAGTTTTCCACACCACGGCTCTGAACTATCATGAATAAACAACCTAAACCGAAAAACATGTGTCGCAATGCATCGCAATGCTGAAAGCAGAGAACATTGTCAAGGACTCCCATTCACGGAACTTGGCAAGAGCAGCGGTTTGACAAGTCAGGAAACTGGAGAAGCAGAGTCAAAGCGTGCGCAATGGAAACAAGGTCGGGAACTAGGAGGCGAAAGACCAGGAGTCAGGAAGAGGGGGGACAAGAGGTGGGGAAATGGAGCACATGTAAAAAGGTCTCTGAGAAGAGCATGCTACAAGATCAAGACGATCAGCGAGACAACAAATTATTATGGCAGCACTAGTGAATCTGCTGGCACCACCCAATTCGCGGGAACCCTGATCGATGGATCATGCCAACTTCCTTTCTTCCGTTGGGTTCGGGCCAGCGTCGCTAGCCCGCGCCGAGGCGGCCCCTTTCTGTTTGGTTTCGTACAGTAGGGAAAGGGCTTTGGGGCTTTATGAGCAGTTGTCGCTCCAAAGGACTGTACGAACGGGGTGTTAGGTTGCTGCAGAGCCCCCCCCGAAAACTAAGTAGGCCTCGTCCCCGCGCCCACATGCCAACTCTCTGTCTCTCTTGCTTGTTTGCTGGCTCTCAACCCTGGGCCNNCCCCCCCCCCCCCCCCCCGCATAGGGTGGGAACGCCGTGAACACGCGCAGCTGTGTTCTGGGTTCGGCCGCCGGGACGGGTCCTTTGCAGACCTCGGCCCTCTGAGTGAGACTAGTGTTGAAAAGAATCTAGGGCCCTGACCATGCGTGACAGTTGATTCGGACTTCCCCCCGCGGAACACACCTTTCGCCCTGTCTGTCTGTCTCCCCCTCTGTTCTGTTCTCTGTTCCCCGGGAGACTCTTTTCTTTTACCGGGCACAGGGGACGAGTTCAGTCCCCTGGCCTTGTGGCCCCCCATGTGTTATGGGGCTTTGGGGGAATGCTGAAGGCTGGGTATGATGGGGAGACTCTCTCTCTCTCTCGGGAAAGGGGGCCCACCTGTGCCGTTGGCGGGACAAAAGCCGTGAAAAGACAAATAATCACGAAAGGGCGGACGAGAGAAGGCAACAAATACAAAATCCCCCCTCGGATTATTCGTGGAAACCGGCTTCCGAATAAACTTTTCCTCATCACTAACCCTCGTGAGAGCTTTCCCGGAAAAGACGGGATCGAACTGAAAAAACCTGATAGGGGCCACGAAACCGAATGCAGACACGCGCAACGCAGATATCGTCACAAAAATAAGTAGAAGGAAAGGCATATTCATACG
>CAJNDV010002676.1:508-12221 GCA_905221635.1 Symbiodinium sp. CCMP2456
TCCCAACAACAGACGACAAATTACAGAGCTGCTTGGCCCATGCTCACAGCAGTCGTGGTTCGCAGCAGCGACCAATCAATGAACTCAGAGCCAGGGGTGACAGCGGCCTGACTCATTTCAACAAGAAAGTTCAAAAAATACGACATGTTTAAAAGTGCCTACGGATTTAGGGAATTTAGGGTTGTACCTTGGGAACTCGTGCTTGTACACGTTGAAGCTCGGATCGCAGAACGACAGCTCGAAATCGATATTTCAGTGTTGTTGGAACCTTCTGCTTCTCAGCAACTGCCGCCCAAGTTGAGAGTGAATCCTGGCTCGGCTTGCACGCAATGCATGACACAATGACAAGTTGTCAGACAGAGTTGCATGTATTCAGTGTCAGACAAAGTAAAGTTACTGCCAAGGAACGTAAAGCTTCCACTTGGACGCTGCAATAGCAGCTTTGAGGATCGTATACAGCAGGGCATTCCGCTCTTCAAAGGCTGGTGACACGTAGATGTGTCTGCACTGGTCCTTGCGGATGCCTTTGAATTTCATCCAGGGACGATGAGTCTTCGAATCTTGTAACAGGCGATGATCAAAGACCAGAAGCCCGTTCAATCTGGCCAGCCACTTCATGCGCTGACCCAGGTCCATAGACTCCACTGCAAACGCTGTGGCTTTCTCCATGTCTTTGACACATCTGGCCCCCTGCTTCTGCAAAGCATCCTCTGCCGAGGACATGTAGTCTTGTGGAACACACGACAAATAGACCGACCTTTGAAATGGAGGGGCCAAGTACTATAACAATGACCTTGAAACTCATGAATTAATTTAACAAAAATTAAATTAATACTTATTTGTCTGGGGACTGATTTGCAAGAGCAGGCAAGCGAATCTTGGAACGGAAGGCATCGTCCAGTTTGGCCTTCTTCTTTGCCTTAGGGTTTTATAAAGTTTCAGTCTCAGGTTTCCGATCAATTGAAGCACGCACACACACACACACACACACGGCCCAACATTAATTAAGCAAGGCTCTGCAGTTGCGTCGTCCTTTTGCTGCTGCCTGACATCTGCCAGTTGTGCGCGAAAAACAAAGAAACCCCGAAGGTAAATGTAGTTCAACAAGAGGCGAGCGGCTTTTGGAAAGCATCATACTCGCGACGTTCAGCGGATGAGCTTGGCTGTGGACCGCAGCCCATTGACATGGCTTGAAACTTTCGTTTTTTTCGCAAGATTTCCAGTTTGGCTGCAGTCTCCTGCGCTTCAGCGCCCAGTGTCACAGTTTTCTTCTGCTTGGCCGGGCCAGCAGCTGATGCCAGAGTTTGCGTGCGCTGCCTCCTTTGCAGGATCCAAGCCTTCTCAGAACCCTTCTTCAAGCGGTCCTTCTTGCGCAGGGTCTTTAGACTTAGAGAGCAATGACACCCTGTCGGTCAGTTGCATCAATCAAAAAAACACAGTCAGAACAGACGACAAAGCCAAAATCTTTAATGGTCAATCTACACCGCGTCCTTGGTGACGTCGTGCCAGTTGGGCCGGCGGCGGGATGTACCTGACCGCCGCGGCATACCAAAGCCTTGACACCATATCTTTTGAGCAGCCCGGCAAAGTTCAGGGTCCCTGTCTTTGACAAAGTCTGACTGGAGACGTCGGAGCAAAAGCTTGACATGGGGCGGGACATTCTGGCACAGCGCACTGAAGTCTCTTTCGTTGTTGGACGTTGTAGCTCCCATCATGGAGGCTCCCACAGCAACAATCTGTTTCAGTGTCTCCACAGAGACCTTGTTCAAGGATGCCTTCTCAAGAGCTTCGCCCCATGCTAAAAAATCGGACTCCGGAGTGTTCTCCAGCTGCGTGCCTAGGCATGGTTATTGTACTATCAGATAAATCATGAAATTATTTAATAGGACCTAATAATAAGTTAAGAATCAATCGGCCTCCCATGCCATGACCGCACCCCCTTTTAGCAGGTTCCCGCTGCCGTCTTGGCTCGTTTGTCCCAGCAGGCGCTTTAGCGCATCACCCTGCTGTCATTCACTGTGGCCCCACAGTGTGTTGGCCTCAAGACCTCGAGACAAGTGGGCAGGGGCAGGTCAAGCCCCACACCTGGCCAACGGTGTGACGAACTGTCTTTTGAGGCCAGACAGTCCGCTTGGTAAGGCTGTTTTTGAAACAACAACGACAATGTCCAAAGACCCTTGCTGAAAAATGTTTACGTGATCTGNNTGATTTTAAATCGTGTTTCAGGCGACGCTGGTTGGTGCAACAGTAATTTGGCAACAGGCGACTGTCAAGAAGTGAAATAACAGGTGACACCCAATCAAACCTCGTCGTCTATGGGTTTCGATGGTTTCAAAAATACTTTAAAAACTAATTGAGGCCAAGCTGCGAATACGTGCTGCGAACGGACGACATTTGCAAAATGCTGCCCAAACAGTTTCGGAACTTTCTGGCTTCCCGGGAGCAGGGAAGGTGTCCGCGAGCTGCAGGAGCATGGGCTTGCAGGCCTCGTCTGATAGGCCATGTTTGTGGTGGAAGATCTGCAAGAAATGCAAAGCTTCGAACTCAGGCCATTCAGTCTTCAAGGTTTGCCGCACCAGAACCAGCCACCTCTGCATTCGATTGAAGCAGCGAGCCCTGAGGAGCTGAATTTCAAATTATTTGCTATTAAATTATTAATTACCCAATTAATAAAAAGTAATTATTCAATCAATTACGTACAGGAAAATTTAAATTATCTGCAGATGAAACACAGCAGCACATCCACCTGGAGGTTCTGGCCCCCGAACGTTCGAAACCTGTTGACGCTGTCGCCCCGTTTGCCAGAGGGAAGCATGATCAGCCGTTCCCGACGCAGCAGCTTCAAGGCCTTAGGTGCAGCAAACGGGAAGAGTCAGGTGACAGCCTTACCTGCTGTGAATGAGGAATCATGCCAGAAAAGGGTTACTCCTTTATTAGTGGAGAGTCCCAGGCTGTGTAGCCGCACTTGACAGCTTGCTTGTTGTCAAAGAGAACCTCAAGTCGTCTCAAGTACTCAGAGAGCCATTGCGGGACTTCTGTAGCATTGATTAATGAAGCGTCAAACTTCCTGAGGAGCACCACTTCTTCATCAGCAGCGTCCGCCAGCATTGCTAACGTCAGCAAGTGTTCTGGCTGGAAGTTGGCGAGGAAGTTGAGAGAGACCTGCTGTGGTTTCTCGGCCTTCCTTTTGGTCAACTCCTGCGCGAGGCTGACCACTGCGTCGAAGAGTGCGACGAATCTGCCCGTGGGTCTTGCAAAAGAGCTGTGCCGGTGCTTGGCGCTCTGCAAGTCACGGATGCCCTTGACATGAAAAGGCGTGCAGCGAAGCCGATTGACATACTTTCCGAACAGACGACGGTTGTCCGGGCTGTGCCAGATAATTGAGGTGATGCTATTTTTACCACGCACATATCTCTGAAACGTCTCCTTCAGGAATGGGTCGGCGTACCATTTCTTGGACAGGCGACCGCAAGCATGCGCCCCGTCCCGCACACGGACGCGAAGTTGCGGAAAGACGGGCTTTTGCTGACCATTTCCTTTCAACAGTCGTGCTGCCTTAGTTTCGTCAGCAGCTGCATCAGTTGCGAGCGCCCGAACCATCTGTCGGAATTGCACAGAAGCTTTCTTCAGAAACACCGCTTTCCCTTTCCAACCCTGTGGTGCCTTGCGACGTCTCGTCCAAAACCTGTGGACAGCCCGGATCGTTGCAGTGCGGAGAGCATCACTTCCACCGCCCCAGTCAGGAACCACGTGCAGAACACCGCGGGCAAGGCGCAAGCCCGCGCGGTCCGAACCTATGCTGTGTTTTACTATGTCACTGTCACTCACGTGTCTTGAAACTGAATATCATTTATTAATTATTAAATCAACAGCAAATGACTCAGGAATGTGACTGAATCAATCAGTCGAAGCACAGCTGACAGCCGCGCAGTAGCGGACAGACAAAAGTTGCCCCTGTGCGTCCTGTGAGACTGTGACAGCTGAAGCTTTGCGAAGGGCGCGCTGTTCTCTCTCCAGCACAGCTTCAGCGAGGCAAAAGGTCAATTTCAGGTCTTTCTTCCGGCCAGCATCTTCTTTGGCTTTGCGGAAGCTCACGCCTTGCCTTCTGCGCTGCAAGCAGTCCTGAAACTCCTGGATCGCTGGTGCGCCGGTGATGATGGCGCCGTTTTGCTCTGCAGCTTGCACATGAGAATGGCTCTGCTCATGCAATCGAAACACAGAGTTGCGCGGCTTGGGACATTGCCACCATAGGCAATATTTGCACCGCACTGAGTCATTCTTTGTCACCAGCCAGGAAAATTGGGAACTCCACTTTTGCAGGAGACGTTTTCCTGTTACTGCTGGCATTGCAGTGCTCGGAACAAGCGACTCGGCATTCTCAAAGGCTGCAGAACAGTCGACTAAGCCGTCATCCTGGTACTGTTTACATTGGGACCAACGCCATGGCACATTGCTAGCAATCAATTCAACCAAATTTAACAGAACAACTCATCAAGCGGCATAGATGCATGGGGATGAGAAAAGACGACACGTTTGCTGCAAAGTGGGCATGTGATCATGATATGTCCTGGGCGCTAATGCTATGGATGCTGCTAAGGCTCCTGCATAACGTTGACGAAACCAAAAACCACTGCCACATTCATGCATAGCTCCACCCCCCCCCAAACCTGGCTGAAGCCCTCATGACCCTGAACCCTCACCCTAAACCCCAAACTCTAAACAGCCCTCATGAGCCTTAAACCTAACGCTGAGACCCTGAACCCTAACCCAAGAAGCCCCTAAACCCTAAACCCGAAACCCTAAAAAGGTTTATTAGGGTTTAGGGTTTAGGAGGGTTTAGGCTTTAGGGTTTTGGATTGTCTGCCTGCCTGCGTCATAGCAGTTAAACAATGATTTCGAAAACTTGTGAGGCGTGGCCACCGAAAGCATGCTCTTGAAACCCGCGATTAAACTTGAAGACTCCAAACACTGAGGCAACCCAAACACCAGGTTAGCTAGTCTAGTGCAACTAGCTAACTAGCTGCTCATCATTATCAAAGCATTCAATGACAATTAAGCAGCTGAAATAGACTAACTGCACTTCGAACAGGCGACTAGGGGAAAAAGGCAAGAGGGTCTATTGGCTTCGGCGTTGAGGGTTTGGGATTACCTAGGAAACCGCGTAAACAAAAAGAGCAAGCGACCGGGCTCACCTCAAATTGAGGCCAAGCAGCTTCGTCCTGTTTCCAAGTCCAACTCCTGCTGTCATCTGTACCTGCACAGATCGGAGGTGTCAATAATTGATTTGTTGTCATTGCACAGTCACATAGCAGGCCAGCCGCACGAACGTTTTTTGGTCGACCGCGCGCGCTGCTTCAGTCACGTCTCCTCTGCCAGGGTTCCCAAGTCTTCGCCTTAAGTGCTTGCAAAGATGTTGAGAACAGGTGACACATGACTGCGCAACAGGCGACGTCAGCTGACTCTTAAAAAAGGATTTAAAAGCTTAAATTTTAAAGTCTTAAAAAAACTAATTAAATTTGGATTATCAGTCACACGACCAACATGGAACAAGTGGAACAGACGACCAGTCGTGCAGGCCAGGTGCGGATGCAAACCATGAGGAAATCATCGAGAGGCTGCGCACCTCCCCGACTGAGACTTCCAAAACGAAATGTAGCACGAAAAACACCACGAGCAACGCTTGCTGAACAACAGTGGGCAGCCTTCCCGTCTTGGAATGAAAGATCGCTTCTCGTGGTCCGTCATGGCCCGTTGAAGCTTCAGCCTAAACTCTCACAGCACATGCCGACTGCAGAACAATTCAGTTTGCTGAGGCTGTTATGTGAAGAAACGACGATGCCTTGAGACCTTTTATTATACTAGTCCAACTGCGCCGGGCATCGCAAGACGCATCTGTCGAACGTGACTCACGCAGCCCAGCATTGTGAAGGCACGGATCGTGACGGGGTGAAGACTGCAATCTCGGTACAGCTCACGCCTTGAACATTGATGGGTCTCTGTGTTCTGTGATGTTGGAGGTTCGGGTGGATGGTTTGGTTTGTCGGATCAAAGGGCCGCGCTGAAGGTGGGCTTAGCCAAAGAACAGGCGACTGCACAGCAATCTGCACAGCAATCAGTTTGTTGGTACATGACCAAGCGACGACTCTCTATAAAAAAAACAGTTGCAGCTTAATTAATGCTTCCAGGGCTCATCACCAGATCCTTAGGGCAGAGATCAGAAGCACATCATCTGCAAACCCGGTTATTCTAGATATGTGCCTGTCCTCCAGCGTTTAGCTACAGTCGAGAATCCGGCTCAGCTTCCAGGGCCTCTTTCAAGCGCTGCTGCAGTGGCTGAGGCGGGTCACGTGGCTGTGCTGGTAGCTGGTCTTGTTGCTCCTGGTGTAAGACTTAAATAGGCCAGGGTTTAGCGGGGAGGACAAGTCGTAAAAAAAAACAAAGTTCCGTAGTATAGTCGAAGGCCGGAACCCAGACCTCAAAAAACTGTACGAGCCTGATTAGATAACCTGTTTCCGTCACCCAATGAACCATGACACTGACTCACTGGTGTACATGAAAGCAAATAATATCTAATACCTTAGAACACAAGCCCTAAGTCTGGGTACATCCTGGGCATCCAACGACGGCTCCTCCTTCTTCGGCAGAGTTTCGGGCTGAGGCGGTCCAGGAACAGGAACAGGCGACGATGAGGACCCCGCCTTTGCCGGAACAGACGACGCACTTGCCATTGCTGCAGACTCTGTCTCCACACCGCCAGAACCACCAGGCTCCCTTTGAAGCGGCGGAGGTGGCTGTGGCCCAGCAGGCAACTTGGGCATTGAGCCAGCGACAGCTCTGGGAGCCGGGGGTGACGTAGCCTTGGAGCCAGCAGCGGGCACAGCCTTGGCTTTTTTCTGCTCCGGAGCATTTTCGTCAGTGCCCTTGTTCTGCTGCTGCTGGGGGCGGGCTTTGGCTGCGACTGGGACCACGGGCTGCTCGGTCGGGGCGGCTGTGGTCGCGGCAGTGGGTGGGGACACAAGCTGCTTCGGCTTGGTGTGGAGTGCAAGGGGTGCCTGCTTCGGCATGGCTTTCACTGCCACTGGGACAGCCGGGGGCGGCGCAGCTTGTTGGAAGCGCCCGTGGAACTCCGCAAAAAAATCGGCAGCTTGCCGCTTCGCGTAGTGCAGGTCCATGGAGTTGGCAAGAAACACAACAGACGACTTTTTTGGATCTGTCATTGGCATCAGTTGCAGCTGAGCGCGCTCTGCGCTGCATCTGCCATTGAGCACGTTGTCAGCGATGACAACTGCGTCGCCCCATTTTCGCGAAAAATTTGGCAAACAAACGACTGTATGGCAGCTGTAGAGGTCCTCCAAAAGCTGTGCCATGAGTAGTGCCAGGGCCGGTGCACGATGGTAGCAGCTCTTGCAGTTGACCACGACCAGCTCACTGGGTGCCATCAATGCTTTCATCACCACCGACGGTATTTTCTTATGGCAGAGGATCCCCTTCATCGTCTGTGTGAGCAGTCCCGGAGCCCGCATGTCCCTGTCCGCCCTGTCGGCGGGGTCCCTGCGTGTTAGGGTCTTTAGGGTTTCAGGGCTTAGAGTTTCCAGGCTAAGGCTAAATCAGAGGCGACCCTCATAACTACTTGATAGAGAACAGACGACGACGACTTTCAGAACAGGCGAACATCATCTGTATTATTTTAACTTCTTTTGGCTAGTGAACAAGCGACGATACTCGGACTCACGATACTTGAAGCCAAGACCTTAACAGATGAGTGCGGACTGAGTGACGGGAGCTCTTTCTGCAAGTTGATGAAGTTCGTCGTGACATCTCGCCTCACAGCATTCTTGAAGACATAGTCCTCAGGCGTCTTGAGGTTCACGTCCCGGATCGTGACCTTTGCTGCGCGTGGAATGTTCTTCGTATGAAATCGTGGGTTTAGCCTCTCAGACCAGGCGCTCCAAGGTGTGGAGGCAAAGGAAACCTCGGGCTTGCAGCCCAGCCGAAGATCACCTCAGGAATTAAATCATGTCAGCAATGACTGCCCTTGCAAATACACTTTACGTGGCAAATAAAAATTGAACTACATGTGCTGCTGGAGAACCACCACGCTGGGCCACTTAACGTCGGGAGTTAAAGCACCACCGCTGCTGCTAGAGGCAGCCATGGACGCATTTCTGGTAGAACAGGCGACTTCGATTATTACGACGACGACATGTAGTGTTTGCTGCGTGTCTGTTTTTGTTGCTCTTAGTCTTGTTTGCTCTGAGAGGCTTTGCCTGTGTGGCACTGTGTGGCTAGGTCCGAGCAGCGTGCCGGAGGCTATAAACCCCTTGGGCTTTCTGGGCAGCGGAGAGCGCCAGCAAACGCAATCACGCAGATTTCCCGTGCACTTTATATTATTTCAGCTGCATTGCAAACTGGCACATGCAAACAGGAAGGGGCACTCCATGTCCAGCTCTGGTTCCAGGACTGCCAGTCCCAGGTCCGGGAGCTCCAGCCCCATGCCATGGCGTCGGAGGGTGGGGGAACAGGCGACACCTAAACTTGGAACAGACGACCTCCAGGCTTGAGCTCCTGAAGCAAGGCAACATCAGCCACAAGTGGGACATATACGAATCGAATGCTGCTTTCAAGACTTCACATTTCCATGGTTAATTGTCCGCCCCGCCCCCCCCCCCTGTCAGGATCAGCCTTTTGAAATTCAGTTTCAACAATATTTCAACAATACGATTTAGAAATACTGATTAACCCTGCCCCGTCCCCGCTTTGTCAGGCACAATCTCAGAAAATCAAAAAGACTAAAAATGACTTCCTTAAGGGCCGGCCAGACGACACCTACAAGTTTGAGCAATTGGCCAGGAAAACAACCTAGTGATCCTTGCTCTACGTGGGAAGAAATGACGGAACATATGCAGACAGACGGTGGGGGAAAGAAAAGAGGAGCCCCGCCAGAAGAACGCCTCAGTTTGGAAGCTATCCGAGAAGTTGTGCGCACCGAGATTGGAGCGCGCATGGATCGCGTGGAAAATGGCGTGACAGCCCGCCTTGAGCAAACGCTCGAACGTCTTGCAGCCATCACGGAACAACAAAAGGAACAGCAGGAGACGGTCGAGTCGATCCAAGGAGACCAGCAAGCAATGCATACCAGAATCTCCACGCTGGAAGCGAAAATGCAGACCCTGCAACAGTCGGCAGCCGGAAGCACTGCTGATACTGATGGTGGGGGACGCAAGCCAGCCCTCATCGTGGGGGGATGGGGCGATGACACTCCTGCGGAAGAGACCATGAAAGGAGTCCTCCAAATGCTCAAGGACCTCCGTGTGGACGTCGATACCGACCAGGCCTTTGTCCCAGGAGTACGACGGGGATACGCTATCTTACCCTACGGGCCACGAGACGGGGAAACGCCACAGCAGCTGCGAGAGCGACTCTCCGGAGCCCTACGCCGAGTACGACAAGCCAACATTGCCATGGGAGCCCACGCCGATGGAAAGACGAAATACCTGTGGATGCAACTATCCCAATCCCCGGAGCGACGCCGCCGCGTTCAGCTTGCGGGGAAATGCAAACGCTTATGCCTCAGCTTCGGAGCGACCCTGGCACAGATCGAAACAGAGTGGCCGACTGGGACCGTTTGGCTGCGGGGGACCCGCATTTGTTCAGCTACCACCTCCAAGCCGGGGGAAGCGGAAGATGCAGGAGCAGGCTGGATTAACATCAAGGCAGTGGCAAGAGGGCTCGCTCAGCCCGAGCGTGAAGTGGAGCAAGAATGGCGGACGCTGAAGCCCCAAACGGGGGAACCGTGCACCGCTAACTGTGGCTACCTGGAACGTTGGTGGCCTCTCCGGTGCAAACGCACTGGAGATGCTGCATGCGATCGGGGGAAACAAAGACCTTTCCCTAGTGCAAGTCTTCCTCATGCAAGAGATCATTACGGATGAAGGCAAATTTTTTGCCAACAACAACACATGGACCCTTGCTTTCGGCAAGAGTGCCGGAGAATGGCGGGGAGAAGGGGTGGCATGGAAAACCAGCATTGGCACACACAAATCCACCACGGTTTTACCAGGGGGTGTGACGATGATCCTTGACACTCCTGATCACAAATGGGGATTTGTGAGCGCACACGTCCCGCACCATGCAACGATCGAGCAAACGGAGGGGCTGCTTCGCAGATGGGGGGAATCGGCAGCACTGAAACAAACACGGGTGGTGATCGGGGTGGATGCTAACGAGCAGTTCACCACAAGCCCGCACACTGGGGGACAGCAACAAGCACAGGCACACACGAGCCGAGCCGAAGCAATACTCGCGTGGACCCAACGGCTTGGAATGCGACTCCCCCCTCAGGAGCTCCACAAGCCCAGCCATTTCCCTTATGCAACATGCCTACAACCTCGCAGAATTGATTATGTTCTCCTCAAAGGTTGTTACTCCTTGAAAGGGGATGTCATGGAAGCGCGCGACATCGCCAGATCAGACCACGAGCCGGTCCTACTACAACTGCGAATTCAAGCCCCGCGACAGAACATGTACAAGCCAACATGTGGGCCTCGACACCTCGGTTTGAAAGACCTCAAAGAGCGCGAAGCGTTCCTGGACGCAGCGGCCCAAGCCAAGCCAGGGGACAGACACTTCCAGCTTTCACAAGTCAGCCAGGCACTCACCAAGCCAGGGAGGGGGATGTTTGCAAGTTTCAGGAGAGCTGGGACCTGAAACAAACACGCCGCCAGGCACACAACACACCGCCTGGGCCAGCAAGGAAACAAGCCTGGAAGAATGTACAGACACAGCTGCACAAGGAACATAAGCTGTGGAAGCAGCTCCTGGCGGCAAAAGCCAGTCAGCATGACTGGCCTGCCTACAGACAGCATAAGCGAGGCACACAGCAGGGGGATGTGTGGGTTGCGAACCTCACCGACAACCATGATTGGCAAGGTGCGCTGCTAGCACACTTCAAGGCCATCTTTGGGAAGGCAGATGGGGGGCTGCGAGACCGAGACTTCGAAGAACGACGGGGGAGGCTTGCGCGAGCATGCAAGCTCACACCGTGGAGGCCCTTCACACAAGACGAGATACTTGCGGTGTCGACAAGGTGGAAGAACAATAAATGCACCGGCCCCGACCGGATCGCACATGAGGCCCTGCATGCCCTCAAGCAACACCCGGTGTGGGAGAACAGGCTGCGCCAAATGCTGAATGATGCGCTCTATGATGGGGGGATGCCAGCAGCAGTGGAAAAGGGGATGACAATTCTGCTCTCCAAGGAGGCCTGCCCCCAAACTTGGAGTGAAACGCGACCCATCACTCTGAGTAGCACCATTCTCAAAGCCATCGCGCAACTACTCCTGCGCAGGTGCGCACACACTCTGCAGCCACTCAATACCCTGCAGTGGGCAGCCCCGAACAAGCAGGGAACGGAACTCATCCTGACGCTCCGCAAGGTCGCTAGGATGGCTCGAGATTGGGGGGGCGACTTCTGGATCATCAAGCTGGACCTACAAAAGGCGTTTGATTCGGTTGCACAAACAAGCCTCGCAGCTCTAGTCGAAGAACAGGTGGGACCCTCTCACCCTTGGGAGGCGCGCCTTTGGCTGTCGTTGCTGCAAGCAAGGGGGCTGGTGGTGGGGATTGGCGGCACAGAAGTGGAGATCGAACAAACAAATGGAGTTCGCCAAGGCTCGCCTGACTGCCCCGTCCTCTTCTCGGCCAGAGTGGGGGA
>CAJNDV010002678.1:0-12217 GCA_905221635.1 Symbiodinium sp. CCMP2456
AGTAGCAGTAGTAGTGGTGGTCGTAGTGGTAGTATATGGTGACAATAGTGGTCATGGTGGTAGGAGGCACTAGTTGTGGAAGACTTCTTAGGTTTCTTCAGATCCTGCTAATAGGCGGAGGGGATCTGAACCCTTCAGGAAGCGAATGCGTTCTCTGCCTTCAACATTGATGCAGACATCGCAATCCAGGATCGTTTCCAGTTCGTCCGCTTGCTTTCCCACAGGTATGGCTTAGACATCAATGAAGTTTGGAAGCAATTCCTGGGCAATGGCACGAACTCAGGCCTGCGAATGTCCAACACAGCCAGCCCCATCTCTAGCCCGACTGCTCCTGACCTTTTAATAAATCCCCATTGGCTTCTTTTGTTCAGGAGCCTTTCACCGTGCCATCTGGCATGGATCAGCTGCTGGCATTGCGTATGCCGCCTCACAGGCCGCCGAGACTACTGCCAGAAGCCTCAGATGTCAGTTGCCCGAATCACGGTGTCAAAGGGCTTGGCTGTCTACATTTCAGGAGATGCGTGCCAACTCCGATTGCAAGAAACTCATCGGAATCTACATGAGCAGCCTTGCGGGCACAGGGGAAGTTGATCGGTGGCTGAAGCAGGTGGTGCGCACGAAGTATCGCCGTGCAGAGCTTGACCCGATGGGCATACAAAGTGCCGTGAAACTTCTAGTCCAGGACGAAGGAGGACGGAGAAGAAGCCCGCTGGTCGCGAGAGAAATGCTTGTCGCCCCGGTTGCGAAGGTCACAGCAGGAGGTGGCGGCGTCAGCCATCCCATGACGCAGTTCGGGCTGCGAGCCCAAACACTTTATGAAAAGCTGGTTCGCCAGCCAGTTGCTCACCTGAGTAACAGTAGATACGGTTGACTGAACTTTCGCTGCATGGCACCAGTGTGTCCACCTGCATGCACCAAATTGCTGTCAAGACACCGCCTAATCGGAGCTGTCCTTGCACCGCTGAGAGAGCTGCTGCTTCAGGTTGTAGATACCACACACCCTCTTCCAATTCCAACCCTTCAGGATTTGATGCTCATTGAGCTGGTCTTGGCGGCCTGACAATGTCCACTTCTCAGACTCCACCGCTTCGGCGCTGGCACAGTACTTGAAGGTCACCTTCGTAGATGAACAAGCCAGTTCCAGCTCGTCTTCCCATCCCTGCAGCACCGCCTCTATCACACAGAACCAGAAACTCAGGCGCGCAACGTCTTGGTTCAGTGGCTCCAGCGTTGGGGGCCGTTGGGGGCCTCGAAGTCTTGCTGAAGCTGGCGACGAAGATGGCCTCACCCCACAGCAAGGGCGGCTTGTCCCGAGGCCAAATGACGTCTTTGATCTTGTGGCAGGCTGCGAGCGCAGGGACCAGACCGGCGTGTGTCATAGCTGTGGGCTCGATATTCAAAGCGCTGAGCACACAGGTGTAAACCCCCGACCGTTTCATCTCAGCCTCATAGACGGCCTCATCGTAAGCCTGCAGGCCCCCGACCTTCACCTGTCCCTTCATCTTAATCTAGCCAAGCCACCACTCTTGGCTGGGCGAGTCCATCCTTCAGTGCTAGGATCGTAGGATGGTTCAGAGACTCAGCTGCGCTGGAAGCTTTGGCATCCGGTGGCGCCTGTGCTGCCTGCTTCCGAGAAATCCTCTTGCTTGGCTGTGTCGGCACCTCCGACGCTGGCCTCTTACCATTGGTTTTGCCAGAATCGGCCATGTCACCTTCGCTAGTCTCCCCGCCCCGGAAGCTTTGGCCTGGAACGGCCGTTACTGGATGTTGAGCATCATCTTATTCGGTTCAAGTGCAGGCGGCCTGCCACACAACCCGGCATACACAAGCCGCCCAGCAGCATGCACAGAATGCAGACATGTTTCTCGCGCGATGAGATTCAGAAGTCCCGTTTGGCTAGCATTTCTTGCCGACGGCAAGTTAAAATTGTGTGGGTCTTTGATCGCCTGAGGCCTGAGGCCTCGTTGAGGCCTCATATCAAAATGGCCTGGAGGATGTCGCCTGTGCACGCAGAAACAGAATCTGGCTGCTAGTTAGGTGCCGTCACACGCAGAAAGTTCAGGGCCTTGAGAACAGGCACCAACACACATATGAGAGAAGTCGCAGCCATGCTCCGTCCAAGCAACCCAATGGATTGAGCTTCACTCAGGCCACTGAAGTTCAACTTCAGCTTCTTGCTTGTAAAGCCCATGCAGCCGGCCACATCTGCAGGAGTCAGAAACCTGTGGCACACAGACGCATTCAAACGAAACAAAGCAAAGCCATGAAAGCGACACGCTGCAGACCTGCCTCTTCCTGGTGAAATCCAGGAGTCGTGAGCTGGCAGTGATGCACGGCACGGTTCCGTACAAGTGTACTTGCCCTCTCTCTGCGCTTTGCCCAACGTCGCAAATGACATGAAGGCTGGTGTCCGAATCCATGGCGGGCTGCTCAGCTAGCGAAGTGTCCACGATGGCTTCACACCTGTCGCCATGCAGGTATCAACATCCTGTCTGATTTAATGCTGCTACTTCGAAGCAAAGATTCGGGCAAGCTACGTGTCAATTTGGGCTCTCATCCAAGCAGTCTCACCCGAGAAGAATTTCCTCGACATCCGATCATGTGCATTGCGAAGCAAGGAATTATCCTCCGGCAGGCGGCCGGCTTTCTGTGCCCTGGCATAGGCCTTCGCGAAGCAAGAAGCATAAGCAGCCTCAGCATCCGCATCCTGCACCACGTCACTGCTTGCGACCGGAGTGTCATGCTTGAACAAGAAGTTGCTCACGTGGTGCAGCGCCATGTCGTCTGTGGCCTTTGCGAGCTCTCGGATCTCACGTTCGATGGCTGTGAGGCCACCCGCAGGAATAGAAAAGCAAGAGTCCGATTCCTTGAGCAGGCCAACAGCGAACACTCTTGGCCGGGCCGCCGGCCTTGGGCAGCACAGCAAGCAAACAGCGCAAGGACCCGTGCCGTCGAGCCCTAGACAGAAGCAGCACAGCCGAACTCCATGAGACAAGAGGCAGGGGCCGGCTGTCAAGTTTGATCGTCACCCAGTTGTAACACATCCCCAACTCGCGCTGAATGACCTCGTTCACAAATGTCAGCACAGGCTCCGTGTTCTCTGCATCCCCTCCGCGACGCTTGAGAACTCCTGCGACATTCTCTAGGACGAAGCACGCCGGCTGCAGGAGCTTGCAGGTTTGCACCACGCCGCGCAGCACTTCGGCGCGCGGTGTTTGGGCGGCGTCTGAACCGGCGCTGAGCCTAGCAGCATTCATGACACTATTGCTGTCGCATGGGTATCCTGCCACGTATATGTGTGGCCGTGTAGCATCGCTCACATTGAGGCCCTCCACCGCATCAGATGTGTAGCAAAAGCTTCGAGCATCACGACCTACTTCCATGACACCCTTTAACAGTTGCTTTGGCTGGAAGGCATCCACTGCATTCCTTAGCAGCATATGAGCTGCATCCACATCGATCTCTGAAGCTGTGATCTCGACAAAATTGAGAAACTCTCTGAGCACCAGCGAGGGCGCTCCAAACCTGACATCTAGATATGCAACACACTGGGATCCAATAATAATGGGGGATCGCAAAATGTCACCACGTGTAAAAAGGAATGTGATTGGAATCTACTTTGTAAGGGCACCCAATACATTAATGAAGGAATTGAGGTCGAGATGAGATGGAATATAGGGACCCTGGAGGCCCGGGAGCCAGTGAGGCCCCTGCCCTGAGCAAGCGGTAGCCAAGGCAGAGTGCCAAATCCGGGCTGACAAGTCAAGTTCAGCTGGCTCAGCACCGAGGATGCGAACTCTGACAAGCTAAACGGGGACACGTCCATTGATGGCACCACGTGTATCTTGGCTCCTGTCGCTGCCGCTGGTGTTTTAGCCACTTTGGCCTTCCCACCGGCAGCGCCCGCCTTCCGCTTAAGCTTGGGAGCCATCAGCAACTACACCCTCACTGACGAAGCAACCTCTGACCCAAGCTGCATGGAAGCAATGTAAGACACTCGGACTCAGAAGGAGCCGCCAAATCGGAAAGCAGCATCGCGAGTCCGGGCCCGGACCCGGACTCGCAGAAGCCAAGAGTTCGACCGCGTAGCCGGGCGTATAACCTGGACTCGAAACAACATTTTTAATTGGAGCACCGCTACATGGAGGGATTGAGTGGAGTTACGAGTCCGGGTCCGGGCCCGGACTCTCAACTAGCTCCTTGATTTCAGACAGACTTTCCAAGTCCAAACTGTTCAGCCAAATCTTAGGCCAGGACCGTGGAAGAGGCGCCGCGCAGGGACACAGAGTGCAACCTCGGCCAACGACACGCTCTGACGCCAAATACCATGAAGTAATTGCAGAATACAGCTGTCCGACACGAGAGCACTAACCAAGAGCACATTGGCTGTTCGCAGGCAGCGCCCAATCTACGACCATCTGCCCTGCAAGCAAACTGAGGCCCCTGACGAGCTCTGGCAGTCCACACCTGAGCAAAGAGACAGCAAATCCCAGCACGGAGCACGTCTTCAGTGGCAAACCACAAAGGGCAACATGCGGTGCAAAGTCGAATCTAGCAGCTAGCAACAACCAAGGCTAGATTGCATTGCATCTTTTCCCGGGTCTGACTGCAACGACTTCCGCGCATCCACTGAGATGTACATCAGCCTTTCCAGGGCTAATCAAGCTGCAGCGGCGGATGACGACGATGCCTCGTGCTGCGCCTGAGGCTTGCCATCCCAAACCAAAGTACACGACTGCAGGAGATCTTTGCAAGTCCATGTTCGCTTACGCAACGCGTCAGTCTCCGCCCGAAACTGATCTCCGGCAAGCTGGAAGGTCATCGTCAGGCGGTCCGGCTTCTCAGGCCGGGGGCCCATTCTGACGTCGAAAGTTGGCTGTCCGCTTTTCAAAGGAGGGCTGAGATGATAGCCCCCTGTCAAAACAGTGGTATGGTCTGGATATTCCTTCGCAAACGATTCGTGGATGTAGATCATGACACGCCTCTCTTTCAACGCACTGCGGAAGCATATCTCACTACCCTGGCCAACACCCTGAAACCAAGAGTGGGTTCCACCAACCTGGCGCCGACGAGGCGTGCAAAGAGGGCATCGGGACTCGTGAAATCCAGGTGCACGTTGGGCACGACTACCAGATCTGCAGCATGCTGATAGGTGCTGGCTCTGCGAAACTTGTACCGTGTACGGTCAGCAGAAATAGCAGTAATGCTTCGAGCTAGAAGTGCAGAAGGAAACTCCGCCAACGGAGGTGGGGGCCCTGGACCGCTCTGGACCTGTTTGACTCTCATCATGCCGCCCTTTGCGTCAACATACGGCACCGGCTCTTTGGCCTTCGACTCGAGAAAGACGGCGGCCTTTGCGTTTGCCACCTCAACCTGCTTCTGCACAGCCTTGCGGGTGTCTTCTTCCATCGAGTCAGCCGAGTCAGGCATTTCTCTCAATGCCAAAGGCCTGTTAGTCACCATGGCTGTATACATCATTTTCGCAGAATCTGCACATTCTTGCATGGTCCTTCTGCGTTTCGTCGGCGGCTCGGGCAATGCAACAGCACCAAGTGGGCCATCTGCCTCACCTCCCTGCTGGACCCTGGCCACAGCTGCTTTGACAGAATCACCATGCTGCTTCAAGAGAGCCGCCTCGGACCTGTCTGAAACAGCTTCGGGGCCCAACCTTGCTCGAGTCACGCGCGGCCGCTCGGCCTGAAGTCTCTGCTTTGCAACCTCTGAAGGCAACAAAGGCTGCGCAGCACGCGATCACCGTTTCGAAGGACGTGATTCGCCACATGGTGACCGTGAGAGAGCGCTTTGCATCCGCAAAGTTGGACAGCGTGATGGAGGAACTGGAGCAGTCGCATGGCATCGACAATCCCATCTCGAAGATCTCTGTCCTTGAGAAATTGTGCAGCTTCACAAAGGCTGGGGATGCAGTGCTCAATGACGCACTGCTGACATGGGTCATCCACGACCTCATGGCTGCCACGAGGAACCGCTGCCTCTCCGGGGCCGAGAAAACCAGAGCCTTCCACCGCATCAAGTGCAGTCTTCTGAGTCGGCGCATCTGCTACTATGTCATCAGCAAGCTTCGCTTCACCAAGTCGGAGGCGAAGAAGTGCGTCGGTGACATGGGTTCGGCAACGGACGTGAAAAGCCCTCTAGGCTTCTACAACAACTTCTTGTCGCACGAGGCGCTGGAGAAGTCCATGCTGAACGACACCATTTCCGACAAGCTGTGGCTGAGCAACCTCCCGGAATACCAGCGCGAGTCCTTGGAGACCATGCGTCTCTTCCTCGACCCATCCCCGGCCCTCTATGCCGCCTTGGATAAGAGCATTGACAAAGATCCCCAGGCTTCGGCTGAGGAGTGCCTGGTGCAAGATCACTGGCAGACTCTGGGTCACCTGAAGCATTTGCTCGATCTGAAAGAGCCCTGAACCCAGCAACTCCAGCAGGCCACTGCGTCGATTGATCATAGCCGTTGGAAACAGACAGCTCAGGTCGAACCTCCCTGCCCTGGCTCCCATCTCTTCGGCTCCACCTCCTGCTCCGGAACCTGCGGCCGTTGCCGCCGAGACTGAGATCCCAGACTCTGCAACATGTCAGCCTTCGCTGTCTCTTGTTGCAGAAGCCGGCTTGCAGCTACGTCCGATGTGATTTGTCAACTCAGGCTGATGCTGGTGAGCCTGAGCACGATGACGATGCCCTCCATTCCGGGCAGCTGGTTGCCCAAATGACCGCGCCATCCGAGGCTCTTCCAGCGGGGCCATCGCATGAGGATGCATTGAGAAGCATCACGGATGTGCTGTCCATCCCCTCCTGGCTTATGGACATCATGCGCAAGGTTTCCCCGGAGGTCTTGGCCAATATGGTGCGCCATGCCCGTTCACGAGTGGGCCTGAGATTGAGGTTATTTCGCTGAGTGGCTTAGGGAAGTCACAGTGACGCATGCTTCCATCCTTGTTGTGTCATTCGGATTGCGCTCAGGTGTGGACAGCTATGTCCGATTCCTGAAGACAAAATCTGAAAAGATGACTTCTTTTGAGGAGACAGTGGGTGATGCCTTGCAGGGACAAGGGCCCTGGATGATCCTTCTGGATGGCATGAACTTCGGGTCTCCCTCGCCGAAATGCTCCGGAGTGCCCGGGCACCTGCTTCGCGCGGCGGTGTCAAAGGTTATGGAGCTGGATGCTGACAATGAGATCCGAGCCCTTGGTGGTGACTCTTTGTTCATGATCAGTGACGGGCGGAATGGTCAGTGCGACCGGCTGATCCGCTCAGAGATCAAGAAAAAGGCCAAGGCAGCCCAGAACGTCTGTACGAGGAAAGCCTGCGTGAACTTTAGGCTGATGTTCCACCTTCGGGAGTTGAGTGCTTCCGGCCACCTCGGCCTGCGTTCCAAGAAGAAAATGCACTCCCAGCTCGGGAAACCATTGGAAAACCTGCGCATTGTGAAGGGCAAGCAAACGATCATGCCCGTCAAAGAGCGCAAATTTCTGGATCTTCCAGGCGACTCGAGCACCCGTGGCCTCAGCAATCTGCCGCTTGTCTACCTGGAGTCTACCTTAACTTCTTACTGCTTCGATCAGTAATTCATGCGTGGTTTGTTATTTCGACTTTGGTGTGCGTGCACTGAACAAGGAGCTTCAAGTCGCGGGATGAGCTGGACCATTGCCTTGTCAATCAGGGGTTGCGCACCACGATCTGCGAGTCGGCCAGCTACAAGGGCGGCCCCTCCAATCCATCGGGCGGCGGTGAGCAGGCTCAGGACGGTTCGAGTGACTCGGACAGCGAGGCTGAGGCGGGTGATGCGATCAAAAAGCGGGGGTGATGGCGATGACCTTTCCTTGGCGTTGTTTCCTTTTGCGGCTTCAGAGAGTTTGGACAGAGAGTTGTTGAACCTCGTCGGCACCTCCGGCAGCGGCAAAAAGAGAGAGATCATTGATTTGGCTCCTGGCAGTGGTGCGCTGGCGTTGGCATGTTGCAGGGAGAGCTATCGGTACAGCGGTGTGGTCGCGAGCCAGGAGCATGCCGATTGCATCGTCCAGTCGATGAGCCTCCATATCATCAAAGAGCTGATTTTGAACCGCCGCGACGGTTTCACAAACTCCAGGTTCCTCTCCAAGAAAAGATCGTTGGGATCCGCCTTGGACAAGGAACTCTTCGATGCCAAGACTGAGGATGCCGTGTCCGTCTCTGCAGTCTCCGCTGCTGGTACCACTCCGACGAAGCTTCGCGACCAGGATCTGGTCGCAGTCGGGCCAATTCCGCCGGATTTGATCGATGATGATGATGATGATGAAGGTTTCGATCAGACGTCCAAGGCGGCAGACGCCTCCTTTTTGCTTGGCCCGCTCTGCTGGCTATGGCTGCCAAGTTTTGATCTGTTGACAGCCTCTTTCAAAGTTCCTCAGCATAGTTCCGGAAGGACAGCTTCTTTTATCTCAAAATTACTCGCGCAGACACTGTCTCCGGAGGGGTGGAACAAAACTCGAGTCCATGTGCTGACTGTCGTATGTCTTACTCAAGCCTAAGCTTTGAACTTGCTGAACGCAGTGCAACCCCATTCACAAGCGATGCGTGACTTAGGCCAGTTGCGGCAGAGCGTGCGGGCCACTCAGCGGGTGCAGCCCAGCTGAGACTTTGAGAAAGCATTGATACCCCGGTAGAGGAGTCATGACATGCCAGTTCTGCATGACTGCGGTTGTCAGTTGGGTGCTGGGTGCAATCGTCAGTGCCCGCTAGTTATGCTTCAAGCGATCGACCAAGCTTGGCCATCCGGAGCCAATGGTGTCCAACAAGGTTTCTTACCCGAGTGGGAAAAATTTGCCATAGTTTTGGGGAATCAATACTGCATTTATTAGTCCAGGGCTTTAATTAAATCTTGGTATGACAATGACGCAGAGGCTCATGTGGACATCGTCACCTGCTTACATTCAGCCGGCAATGTAGCTTTCATGCTGGAGTCCGACATGCCAGAGAGGCTCACTGTGGCCGATGCAGCTGGTGACGCGGACATTTCTGCCAGGCTACGCTATCGCAATGATGGCAGCTTCAGCTTTCGTGATGGTGTAAACGTTGCTGGCGTGCAGAGCTGCAAGATCTTGATCCTCCAGGTCGATGGCGAGGAAGAGTGTGTGCAGCTACTTGCAGAGCTGGGGAAGCGACACTCGCCGAAGCATCTCGTCTTCAGAAAGGTCTTGCAAAGCTATGAGAACATAGGAGGTTATATAGTTTAGGATGACAGCTTCATGCGCCTGTAGGCTCGTGCTTCTCTTGCCGGCCGATAAGACTAATCATGACGGCATCCTGGAGAAGGCCTCTGGTGAAGGGTGGCGCTGCTACCATCATCTCCGGAATCCATCTTGGAAGTTGCCCATTGTTGCAGCTCCTACCGCTGTGATGCTATGTAAGGATGAGGCCTTGCTGCGTGAGTGTTCTGATGGAGCAGAGGCTTTGTTGAGCCAATGGTCTACTGATGCAGAGGACCGGCGAGATCTTCTCGAGCATATCTTGGAACCCTCGAAGTTCAAGGCTGTTTGGTCGGCTGGCTGCGGCAAGAAGAGCGCAGTGGACACTGCTGCTGGCAAGGATGATGATGACAATCAGGCGAAGCGGCAGAAGACGTGGAAGGAGATGTTACAGGAAGCAAAGTCGCACGGGCTTCTTCCAGCGGCCTACCCCGAGGATGCGAAGATCAAGAGCAAGTTGGACCACATGTCGCTGAGAGCCGAATGCATAGGGCACATCCTCCTGGCGAAGATGACCGAAAGCAGCGGCAAAGTTTTGATGTGCGGCACAAACACTTGGCCCAATTTGGATGCTCTAGCGTCGCAGTTCAAGGTGCCCCAGAAGTGCAGGCTTGGGATCATTGTGGCGTCCTGCCCCAAGAGTGCGAAAACGGGTAATGTTCGCCCGTTGCTGCCACGGGAGGTCGTGTCTATGAAGGGCTGGGAAGGCTCGGAAATGAATTTCTCCACGTTGCGACCGAGCAATCAGTGGCACGTTGTCAACAAGCTTCCATATAAGCCAGTCGTACAGTCTGTGATTCTGTCGGGGCTGAAAGCGGCCAAGTGAGGTTGTGCAGTGCTATGAATTTTGGGGCTGAGAAAAGGCTCCTTACAGGCATTGTTGTGTGCGGCCGCTACGCACATGTGCAGCAGCAATGGTGATGAGGATATCGTGCAAGCTCGTTAAGATACATAGTTGCCAATGAATTCAATGACATGACACTTGCTGGTCTCTCAGGTCTGCAACAGCGGTATCAGCGATGCGGCATCGAGGCTTTGAGGGCGTGCACTAGGAACCGAATTCCGCTCTCGATGCCTTCGGATTGCGGTCTGATTCTCTGCTGTTGCTCAGTGGCGGCACCCGCCCCTTCAAGTCTTGTGCACATGGTTCAAACAGCTCGGCGCCCATGTATAGCGAGTGGTTTGGGGTTTGACAGTTTTACAACTTTGGGTTTAGTGCGGTGTGGAATGCGAGCCGGCGAGCCTGATGCAAACGGGGTTGAGGGCTTCAAACGTTTAAATTAGCGTTGATGGGTGTTGTTAAGTCTATTGGTCTATTTATTGTAGCTTATAATGTCTGGTAAAACCTGGGCCTGCTAGCTGGCCCTTTTATTATACGGTTTATATACCTACAACTGTTTATGTGCTAGGGAGTTTGTCGGGTCATGGGAGTCCCTCGCCGATTGCGGGTGAAGACTGCCCCAGCTGCTGCTGTAGACGATGCTGCGAGTGCGCGAGGTTCAGACGATGCTCCGCCAAGTCCATCTCAGAGGAAGCCGCAGCCGAAGCGGAAACAAAAAAAACACGTGCTGGTCTGCACATCCGTCATTCCGCCGGCACGCAAGGCTTATTCGTTGTACCTGAAGGACTAGTATCCCCGAGTAAAGTCGCAGCTTTCGGAAGAGCAGCAGAAGGGCCGTTGCCAACGTCTGGTGATCGCAAGAGTGCTTAAGCGATGCAGAGAAGAAGAAGAAGTGGAAGGATAAAGCGTCGAATGAGCGGAGTGCAAGGCAATCCGCCTTGGAGCAGCTTTGTGACATGGATCCTGCGAGGGATGGCGGCGAAGTTGAGACACTCGAGGAGGTCAAGATCGGAGATTGGTCTTTGGGCCAGCAAGGCCGAGAAATCTGGGCTGGAACCAAGGTTGCATGTTTTTCAGCAACCCACGACAAGCTGTGCATGACTGGCCTGGCACTCGTCTTCGGCGATGATTGGGACTTCAAGAATGAAATCAAAATCTTGAAGGCCTTGCAGAAATATCCGAGTCCATTGTATCTTGAGGTGCTGCAACCCGTCATAGAGAATGTGGCCGTGCGGGCCATCATCCACGAGAACCTCCCGACCCTGGCTGCGGTGGGCCCTTTCAGTGGCTCGAGGCTGCGGACCTGCAGCAAACAGATCGCAATGGGGCTTTTGCACCTTCATGCTGCTGGTTTTTATCACCTGGACATCCGCCCAAAGTCGTGGTTTTGGTCGGAGGAGCGGCAGATTGCGAAAATGGGCAGGTTTACGTGCGCCAGGGATATCAATGACACCGAACAGCTACAAACCATACTGTGCTCCGTACCGGTGGCCTGAACTCTGGGACTGCTTGGATGCAGCTGTGCTGAGCGAGGGCTGTGAGGCATGGGCCTTCGGAACGACCTTGGCAGAACTTAGGTTGGGCAACCCCCTTTTCACGAAAGTGGGTCAGACCTTGGATTTCCACCGTGGCCGCAAGCGAGACCAGATGCTTCAAGTTTTGAATGATTCTGTCCGCTTTATCGTAGCTCAGTTTTTGCAAATCGACCCAACCAGTAGAACGACACTTCAGTCATTCGTGGACTCGCTTGCCATGCTGCAGCAGCTGTCTTGAAGTCATAGCTTCAATGCAGAACGTGCCGAATAGAAAGTAAGCGTCAAGGCTTGTTGCTTCAAGCGGCTGGGGGCCTTTGCAGCTCTGGCGTTGGAGATCAAAAAAGCATGGGTGCGCGACACACATTGTCTGTTCAAGCGAATGCATTGTTTGAGCAAAGAGTCCTGACCCACCAGATTCGAAGATGGTTTGTTATCGTTCCCTGTGGCAGGTTACGCCTGCGCGGGTGAGCCGAATGAGCTCGCTCTCCGCTTTCTCTCAGACTCCCACTCTCTTTCTCTTTCTCTTTCTCTTTCTCTTTCTCTTTCTCTTTCTCTTTCTCTTTCTCTTTCTCTTTCTCTTTTTCTTTCTCTTTCTCTTT
>CAJNDV010002681.1:4619-21051 GCA_905221635.1 Symbiodinium sp. CCMP2456
TGTCTGGAATGGAGTGTATTCCACTTGCCAAATATGCAAAACCCCGAGCCCCATAAGAACCGTGAGGTTTTGAAGATTTTCGACGCCAGCTCAATCATGTCGTCAATCATCTCGCGTCGAGCCACGGTGTTGGCACATGATAAGACTGATAAGACTCGCAATCCGCCACCATGTGCATGAGGACAATGACGACAGTATTGAACAGCGGTTTAACAAGAGCACACCATAGTGGTAGCAACCGCAAGAAGAGTGCGATTAGTAACTGCGCCGCAGCGGAGAGGATTAATGTTAGTCACCATCACCACCGATCATCATCAGCAGCATTGTCCTGGCCGACGTCGTCGCAATTTCCATTCGTGTCATCATTGCCACGACCATGTCCTCGCAACCGTCGCCATCGTTATCGTCATCGTCGTCGCCATCACCATCATCCTTATCCTCATCATCCTCCTCATCATCCTCATCCTCCTCATCCTCCTCCTCCTCCTCCTCCTCCTTATCATCCTCATCATCATCCTCATCCCCATCCTCATCCTCATCCTCATGCTCCCCAACAGGCCGGATGACGAGTATGACGATGCACCTGGACGCGCACCTCGCTTGCAGCGCTGCTGAGGGTTTGGTGGTTGAGGTTTTGGATGTGCTTGTTTTTGTCGATGTTTTTTCCTTCTACATCTGGGTGGAGGGCGGGCGAGCCATAGAGCAGCTCTGTCGGCCGAGAGAAGAAAGCATCAAACTGTCAGCCTTGCAGATCGGCATTTCTCCGAATGAGGGTTGGTTGTGAATGGCTGAAGGGACTCGGGTTCGTGGAATGCTTCAGTTGCAGGTTGAACTTAAAGGTTTTCAAGGCTATGGGCTGCCGCCAATGCCGAAGCACCTCCTTAGTGTTGGGCGTGGAAGTTTGTGCAGCTTCGAAGCTGCTTGCGAGGCTTTGAAAGAGTGCTAGATTAAGCTCCAACACAGAGTTCTCCACGTGTTAGTGCTGTTCTGGGTTTAAAGGTATGTTAGGTATGTAGGGGTTTTGGTTTGGTTGTAGCATTGTCCAAAGCCGTAAATCCCGCAAGCCTTGGGTTCTAAAGCCCTGAGACGGAAGCCCCAACAAGACTCTATAACTAATTGCCCCAAAGTCTTGCACGCTAAACTCGTAAGCTGCGTGCAACCTGCTGTGTTAATGTTTCACCACTCAAGTCCAAGATGAACCCTCGTCA
This sequence comes from Symbiodinium sp. CCMP2456, assembly GCA_905221635.1. Classification (NCBI taxonomy): domain Eukaryota; class Dinophyceae; order Suessiales; family Symbiodiniaceae; genus Symbiodinium; species Symbiodinium sp. CCMP2456. The sequence goes on from CAJNDV010002681.1 coordinate 5,828, forward strand.
ACACCCATATCAGTAAACCTCATCCCTCTCATCCCTAAATCCAAGCACACAAACACAAACTCTGACTCTTTGCCAAGGCTCAATTTGTTGCCACCCTCCGTGAGCTTTTGGAGGACTGAGTTCTAACTACTTTGCTATGCAGATCCTGAACTCCACCTCCGCCTTGTGCAGCAAGGCCACCGTGCGCCTGCGATTGGATTTCACATTCGCGTCCTCCGACGGCCCGTGGATTCGAGTTCAACCGCATGCGGGGGAACAACTCCCGAAAGCCCAGATGAAAACCTCAAATTGAAAAACTGCCACAGCACAGGCGAGTGTGGGCTTACACCACGCCAGCAAAGAAGACCTAGTGACAAGTAGTCCCAGCGTAGCGACAAACATTTTTCGTGGCTACTGCTAGATTATACAGTTATATGGATATGCGTATGTAACTGTGTACACACACATACTTGTATATATATATATATATAATATGAGTATGTCCATGTGCGAGTGTCATATAGATGGAAGTGTATATATATATATATATATATATAACTGTGTGCATATCAGTATGTCCACCCCTTCCGCACCGTCCCACGCTGCCCCGCACCCAGTCCTCGCCCTCTCCGCACCCCACGCTCGTTCGCACGCAGCCTTCTCCCTGTCCGCAGCCCGTTCGTACCCCGGCCGCACCCCGGACGCTCGCAGCCCGTCCGCACCTCTTTCGCGCTTCAGCACTGCTTTTGTCATTGTTGCACGAGTGCCTTTTTCAAGTGGGTTTTTTCTTTGTCGGGCTTTAAGCGCGCTGGCCTAATGTCGGGTTTTGAGCGCGCTGGCCTAAGCGAGCACTGCGAGCACCCTAGCCCCTGAATCCGAAACCCCTAAACGGATGCCTGAAGCCACGCATTCTCAATTCCGATCTACAGCCCTATATCAAGACCGCGTGGCTCTAAAGAGCTGATCTGGGTTGTTGGAACTTGATGTTTTTCCCTCACACTGTTTCTTCTTTCTGCTTGCAGGAGGAGCAGTCAGAAACATCGCAAGGCACGCCAAGGGGAAATTCCGAATTCTCCAGCAGCGTGCAGTACAACACCCCTACATCTCTAAGCCTGGTGCTTTGGTTTCTTCTGTTTGGTTAGGTTTCGGCAGGTGCAGAGGGGAATAACGAAGTGCCGATTTGCTTGCTAGTCTTCTTATTGTGCCTGCAATGGAGGTTATGATTCAGTGATGGATGAATCTTGGAATCAGCTTTTGAAACATGGCTCGTGTGAGAGCGAGATCTCGCGGAGAAGACAGGCAATAGTATCGTAGTTTAGGGTTTTGCCAGCCATCCCCGTGTCTTGAGCTGTGCTGCGTTCAGGTTTCAGGGCTTTGGCAATCCGAGGGTTTGGGAGGGCCTGCGTAAGAACCCTGTGCCACCCCAAATCGGAGACCCGTGCCAAGTTCTGGAAACTCACAGGCTTGTAGGTTCCCCACATACGAGTTTCACAACCCATCTTACTAACCCCACATACCAAGTCCAAAGCGCATCCAAGCAGACATACTGGGGAAGCTCCATCGCACACTCCCCATCCTGACCACGACCCCCCCCAACCTTCAACTCCAAAACACTGAAAACTGCAAATCGTGATCCCCGAGCTCTCGACGCCAAAAAACTAACCTGAGAGCCCCATGCTCCAAAGCTTTATCTCTGAGCCCACTCCAGGCCCAGAGCTAATCGCACAAAGCTCCGCAACCGAAGCCCTACACGGCCCTGCAAAGATTTCTGGCAAAACTTTCAGAATCCTTAGAAACACAATGAGAGAACCCTCATGAACACCCTTTTCAAACCCTTGAACGTCCACAAGAGAAGCCGATGGTGACCCGTACAAACAAAAAACGCCCCTAATAGGCCTCTTTGAAACGCCGGCTTGAGGCGCGCCAAAAGCTGAGACGGCGCGCCTGCCCACCCCTCCTGCAGCTCCTGCAGAAGACCTCCAGGCCCGGTCGCCGGTTTTTTCACGAATTCCCATACTTTATGGGTTCGGGATGATGGCTTTGAGGGGTTGTCAGGGCCAGAGCTTTTGGGCCTTCCTGTTGGTCTGGACGGGTCTGAGGCTCTGGGTCCGAAGCCCAAGCCCCGAAGCGCTGAGCCTATGGTGGACCAGCTGGCTACGCTGAGAGTCCTGGCGATGCCATGGCAATGAGGAAGGGCGAGGAAGATGGTGCTGATCAAGAGAGCCCTTGATGGATATGATGAGTGGTGCTAGCAATTCGAGGTTCTGCTTGGGCAGTTTGTAGTGTTCGTTCCGCTCCTACCGCCATCAGACCTACGCAGCCAATATTTGGGTTTAGGTTTGGGTTGATTTTCGACACTGGCGTTGATTCTAAACCCACTCGGCAACAGCCTCTTGTCGCTGGGCAGGTGAACGAAGAGTTTGCGCTAGAGGAGGAATTCCAAGAAGAAGAAAACATCGAGCATGACGTCAACGTGCAGGCCCGGTTTTCGGTTTCGGGGTTACGAACGCGGGGTGGCGTGGGGTCGGGGTGGGTATGCCTGACGACAAATGTAAGCCATGTATCTGTACGGGCAAGAACATTTTCAAGCCGAATGACGCAACCCTAAAACCCCAAACCCTAAGCCCTAAAGTTCCTAAAGTCTCAGCCCTGAACCCTAAACCCTAAACCCCAACCACTCGCTTCAGTTGCAGCTCGACGACAGTTTGGCGATGCCAGCCGCCGGGAACCCAAGAGACCAGGTCCACCCACCATTTCTCTCAAGCCTCAGACTTGGGTCGAGCTCGATATACCGTTCAGGGCTTGGGGTTTCGGGCTCTGAACCTGAAACCTGAAGCAGCAAATCCAGTGACCTTACAGCCCGTGCCCTCAAGGTGGAAAGGCCTTGCTTGCACCGGTGATTTCAGCCGCAAGGTGGAAGACTCGCAGCAGCCCTTGCAGGAGCCGGCTGAAAAGAGGTGCGGGTTTTGGGTTTCAGACTTTGCTCGGGGAACTTGGGCTTTGAGTTTCGAAGGGCTTTCATTTCGTCACTTCGGGGGCTTGGGAATGGGATCTTTTCAGGTCTTCGGGATCAGGGTTGAGGTTGGGGGGGGGGGGGGGGGGGGGTTCAGGGTTTTCCAGTCCAGGTTTGTGGGATCTGTATCTGTCCCACGGCTCCCTGCAGCAACGATCACGAACTCAGTGCGCTCATGTGCCGGAAGCCGGAATCCGATGCCTTGCAGGCCCTCGCTTTGAGCAGTCCTAAACCCAAAGCCTTTCGAAAGAACTAAGAATAACAGTAAAGTAATAACAGCAACTATGGCAATAAGGAGGGCTTCTAGGCTCTCGGCTTGTGAGCGTGCCCGGAGTTTCATCTTCCAGGATTTGATTTTGAGCTGTTGAGGTTTTAGGTTCCCGGCTTAGGGTTGACATCTTTCAGCTAATAAGCTTCCGGAAGGGTAGGTGATGATCCTTTACATTGGGGGGTTCGGCGTGTAGGATGTTCATTCCGTAGGACAGCACAAAACCGTACCTTAACTCTCCAAACCCTGAACACTGCAATCGCAACAAAACAACCCTCAAAGACCAAAAACACGAGTTCTTAAGCTTTAAGCAACTCTAGCACCCCGACCACCCCAAAATCCCATCCCAAGGAGCCGCACACTAACCCATAACAGAAAACTTGATCCGAATGAGGAACGCTTCAAAGTACGAACTCCGACAACGCCTGAATGAAAAGATCCTGATCTCTTCTCAACCCAATGCGCAATGTAAGGGCCTGATTCATGCCATAATTTGTAACATGCTCCCCAAACCCTGTTCTATTAAGGTCCCAAACCTGAGGCCTTGATCTTAAAATCCTTCAAGGAGCGCCTGAGGGAACCCCTCAGGGGTTCCTTGAAGAGGGTTACTGCAAGGGTTACCACACGATTTCCATAATATCGGGGCCTTAACCCTTAGACTAGGGCTCGTGTACGTAAAGGAGCCCTAAACCTTTCATCCTAAACCCTAAACCCTAGACCCTAAACCCCAAAACCAAGACCGAAATCCAAAGCCTAAACCCTAAACCCTCAACCCTAAAGCCTAAAGCCTAAACCCTAAAGCCCAAACCCTGTTCTAATTGTCGAGACCCCTGCTTGTAGAAGCCCTAGCGCGAGCAGGGGGCGCCTGGGTTCTGCGCTGCGGGCCCGGGCCAAGGCCAGCTCCGTCTGTTTCGCTTTCTTTCTTAAGAAGAATACGAATAGCAGCAGCAGTAGTAGTAGTAGTAGTAGTAGTAGTAACAATAATGGTCATAAGGGTAACACTATTGCCTTTTCTGTTTTTCGGTCAAGGTTCAGTTTTTAGAGTTTAGGGTTTAGGCTCAGGGTTTCTGTTTACGCGAATGTTTATTTACCTTTGCTTTGTCAGGAAATATGCGGGTCGTTTTGTCGGTCCGCAGGTTCAGAGTGAGTTTGAAGGTTTGTGCCTCGACGGTTTGGGAGGTGCAGGCAGAATATTTAGAGGTGTTGAGGTTTTGTTGGCCTCTTTTGGCTTGATGGGCTTGCAAATGTTGGCCAGACCATGCAGTTCAGGGGTCAAAGTTGTAGATCTCAGCGACTAGCCTGGGGTCAAAGGTTTAAGGGTGTTACAACGGTAGGGGCTTGGGTTTTCAGGTTTTAGGTTTGGGGTTTCAGGGTTCAAGTCCCCTTCATAGAAAAGCATAGCTGCAAAGAAGGTTGCAAGACCGTAAGGCTGAAATGGGACTTAGCGTTGTACGAAGCTTCTACTTTTAATCTAAGCCCACCTACCCAAGACCCTTGAAGGATGAAATCTCCACCCTCCGAGCCTAAGGGGCCTAAGCCCAGCATCCTTGGGGTATCGTGACAGTACTCAGCCCTGTACCCTAAACCCTAAACAAAAACAACCCTAAACTGCTCGGGCTCGGCTTTTGCTTCTTCGTCTGCTCCACTGAATTCTCAGTAGCAATGTCCTCCTACAGTTCCGATGTGCTCACAATCAAGGTATAGCTAGGCTATACTATAACATGCTTGTCGTTGAGACCCTTACATTGCACCGGAATGCAGATGCCCAGGGCTTGGCAGCCCTGAAGACACGAAAGGGATTAGGGTTTAGTGTTTCATGATACGGTTCGGGCAGAAACAAGAGATGAAAGACAAAAGATCGCAGACGTCTTCGCCGCCCCTAAATTGAGAATCCAAGCTTAGTCGCCGTCGCCATAGTCCAAGTGCAGGCCTTTGCCAGGGGCCGCGCATCCAAAACTGCACCATGGCTGGATGGTCTATCTGTAGGGTTCCTTCGCAAGGAATCCAGTTTTTGTGCGTTGCGTTGGAATCGGGGTCTTTCAGGGTTTAGGGCCCAGGGTGTCGTGCCACCATTTAAACATCCTAAGCCAATGAACTGTAAACGACTTCACACTAAGCCAAGCTAAGTCCTAAGCCCTACGCCCTTGGCCTTCAACCCAGAAATCCTAAACCGCAAATCCATAGCCTTCAAGCTTTGGTTCCTGGAGTACATAAACTTGGAGCAGCCTAAGCCCAAAATCCGAAAGCTCCTGAGCTCAAAGCTGCCCGGCTTCCATCCCCGGCTAAAGTGGCTTCCGAGGATGGAAAGGGAAAGAAGAAGAACAAGTCCCAGGCCGGATCTCGACTCGCAGGAGTTTCTGGGCGTTCTAGGGTTTTGAGAGGGTTTGACAGGGGTTTGTGGGAGTTTAAGGGCCCTTTAGATTCGTATCGGCTCTCAATCCCAAGACCCTAATGCGCCCTCACAAGCCCCAAGCCATACTATAGAGGTCTGAAAAAACAAGTGATAGCATCACCGTAGAGTCTCCATGTAGTTATATCAAAATGCAACATCAAGCCCCGTTGTGATTATCAGAACAGCTTCTGTAGTATCGCTAGCCGGGTTCTATCCGGCGTTTGTAGGGCTTCATCGGATTCTACGGATTTACAGAGGTTTGGGTTCTTCCAGGATTTGTAGGGTGTTGCAAATGTCTCAGGCCCGGGTGCCTTTCGGAGCCTTCCGGAAATTGGAAGTACGGTCGATGTGGGTTAGGGTCGAGGAGGTTTGGGCCGGTTGGGGTTCAGGGTCGATAGGGAATGCTGAAATCCTGAAGCCCAGAACCTCCTGGGGCCACAACAGAACCGAAGTTGTCACGACAAGCTTGCAAATTTCAAGACGCCCCTTTTCCCCACTTTAAGAGACAGGCGCAACGGAGTAGAGCTGATGCCGTATTCTCTGTCAAAGTATTCAGGTACCCATGTCAGCGTTTTTGGTGCTTGCCCATTGTTAGGCCCTTGACTTTTGCGGTTGTGGTGACTCCACTGGAAAGACCGTGGAAACATTAAGCAGGGCCCCGCCATGAAAACTGTGATATCATCATGTTTGTATGGTGCTTTTCTGCTCTTGTTATTGGGCTTCCTTACTTTCACCCCTTGTTTGGGTCTATAAGAGAGCATGTCGGAGTTTAGAGGTCGCTAGACTCTGCATCTGAAAACCAAACGACAGTCCTAGGGCCCCCGAAGCCCTGCACTGCACGCCTTGACTCCCAAAGCACTGCGCAGTACACCTTAGGCTTTTCATGCATACTCCTTTGCATTATAGCATCATCTACTCCCCAACACCTCCCGTTCTACTCCCTGTTGCCCCTAGACTAGAACCCCGTAGAACCCTTAAAGCTTTAGAGGAACCCTGTATCCCCAATCCCGCGAGGCGCAAAGCCCTCCAGCCAGTTTGCCGAGAGCCAACTCTCGCCTGTCCGACGCTTCTCGGAAGATGGGGGATCCCGAAGCCCCAAAAACCTAAAACCCTGAACCCTAGACTCTGAAACGCTGTATCCCATCCCCAAGCAGTCCCTAAACCCAAACCCTTAAGTCCCAAGCCTTCAGGCCTTTCCCTGACCCATGAACCCTGGAAAACGTTTAAGGCTTCAGGGTTTTTGCTTGGTTGTCCGGGGATCTCGGAGTTCTGGCTAGTTACTTGGCTCCATCTGTGTCCGCGCGTGCTTGCTCCAAAAGTTCACGTCGGGTAAGGCCTTTAGGATTTGGCTGCAAGGTAGCGAAAACTCTATAGGTCCTCTAGGTTTAGGGGTTTGTAATAGGTTTCATAGACTTTTCCCCTCGGCGCATCCCCGCAGCTCCAGAACCTGAAGCCGCAGCTTCACAGATTTCCGGAACCTTGCAGCCTCGGTCCGAAGCACAAACAACTCGAGTCCTAAACCCCCTGAGCCCACGACCCTGAAATTCTAACGGTCTACCAGAAAAAGTTTCCAAAAGCCCCACGAGACGACCACTATATGTAAGGATCCTTCCAAAAGGTTTCAACATCCCCTTAGAAGTGCCCCTGGACCCGAAGCCCTTAAACCCCAAACCACCAGAGCCCGAAGCCTACAAGCACTAACAGCAACCCTTAGTACAGCCTTTATTCAGACTGTAGAAGTTTTCTCGGTTCTTACAGCGGTTTGGCAGGGGTTTATCAAGCTTTTGTCGGATTGTCTCAGGCGGATTTGCAGCAAAAAGCCGAGATTCCTAGATCGTAAAAACTCTTCACGGCTTCCTTCGCAAGCTCCAGGAGATGAGTTCCGCCAGCTTCGTTTTTGACGACGACGAGGAGGAGATCTCGTCAGAGTCGACGCTCGGAGATGTCAGAGTGTAGGGTTTAGGGTTGCTTGTCTTAAACCCGGTTTTTTGTCGAGCGTTCACTTGTCTTCAGACTTTTCGGTGGCCTTTAGAGATATAAAATAGGTCCGAAAGGTGCTGACAAGGCGTGCGCAGAGGTGGGTTGCTGGATCTTGCGGGGTCAATAAAGTGTGGTAGGGTTGTTGACGGTTTCTGGTTCTAGGGTTTAGGGTTCCAAGGTTCGAGAGCAATGGAATGCCTAAATCAGGGCGGTTAGGGGTTCGGGGTTTGGACACATTTGGTGAAGGTTCGTAGGTTGGTTCATGGTCCTTGGGAGTACGGCGGGGTTTATTGTTTAGGGTTTACAGAAATCCTGGAGGCTCCTTTTACATAGCATGCCCTGCAACACCTACAACAATCTCTATAGCTTTGCACACTAAGTCAAAAGAGGGTTAATCGCAGGAGCGCGTTGCAGATTTAGGGCTTAGGCTCTAAGAGCCTCAGATCCCTCACGATTGAACCATGAAACATGAGGCAGAGGGAGCTGCTTGGCGTGTATCAGGGTTTCGTTATTGCAAAACCCCACCGGGCTTTTCGGGTTTCAGGGCCAACTTTCGGGTCGTTTGGGGTTCGCGAGAACCTGTAATCTAGAAGCCTAAACAAATACGCCACTGTTCCATAGTGTGACTATAGATACGAGACCATCCTATACTGTACTACTTCACTATACTATACGGTATGGTACTATACGTACTATACTCACTATAGCAGAGTACAATACCGTATAATTTCGTATAATGAATGTAGTAGTCTAGAATATTTGCGTATAGTATAGTATGGTATAGTAGAGGAAAGTATAGTATGGCATAGTATAGTAAAGTATAGTCTACTATAGTATAGTATAGTATAGTATAGTATAGTATAGTATAGTATAGTGTAGTGTAGTAACCCCATTCAAACTATGAAGGCTCCTATTATGTTGAGTGCGGGGCCTTTTGCTGCGAAGTGGGGTGGTCGAGCTGGGTGTTCTTTGTCTCTGTGGCCCAGGAGGAGCCCTTGTCTGGGTTTCGGCTTGAGAGGAACCCTAAGACTTCGAATCTTTGGATTCCAAATCCTGTGCCTTGAATCTCATAAGCCCGAAACATTCAAACCTTCCGGTGCCGAGGCAGTTGAAGCGATCCTTCCGATGCTTCAGCTGTCGGTGGCGCTGCCTCTCCTTTCCCTTTGCCTTAAGCCTTTTTGGTGGTTCAGGGTGGGGTTAGAACCCGAGGCACAGCAACCCTGGGCATTCAACGCGCCCTTGCAACTTTAGGCTCCACGCTTGAGGCTTCTGGCCAGAAGTCCCATAGGTTTTGTTAAACGGTTATGGCATGGGGTCCACCGCTGGGGTTCAGAGTTCAGGATGCAATTCCGAAGAAGTTCTCACAGGTCCTTTATGTTTGCGTTTAGGGGGTTGGGATCCATGGTCTTTGGCTGCCCTGAACTGTCAGCATGTTGGGCTTGTGCAGATCCAGCTTCGTGGGACTGCATGGCTTTTGTGCAGCATTTTGGTATGCAGTTTCAGAGCCTCAGGGCTAGATTCGGCTAGATTTCGGAACTTCGCGTTGATGTTTCAGACCCACGTGTCCTGACTGAGCCAAGGCCTGAAGCTCCAACTGGCATCCAAGTAATGCATAGAGCCCTCGACCCCCCAAAACCCTTTACCCGATCTCCATTCGCACTAGATCTGTCGGTTCAGAGGTGAAGGTGTATGGTATTTGTAAATATTTCAAATTCAACACCCGACGTCTTCTAGCAGGCTTCGATCCCGGAAAGGTTTTTCCATCCTATAGCCCTGGCCCTCGGAGTCCAGCCACATGAGAGCCAGGTTCCAGTGCAGCCTCTCATGCATCAGTCGCCCCGGCGCAATTTCTGATTCTGCTGAGGGTTTTTGCATGTAGGGCTCGGAATCCGGGAAAGTGGTCCTGCGTCAAGCAGAGAGCATAACGTGCCTTAGTAGATTTATAGTAGAATGTACCGTCTGAATGCTCCTCAGTAATGATGTGACGGGGATCCTGACGTTGAGACCCTGAAAGAAAGGAGGCTTATCGATCACAAATCGATCACAAATCTACATTTTCCGCACCCAAATAGCTCGGAATGCTATTTGCAAAGCTTGTCGTATGCCCTCCAAGCTCTAGTCTACACGAGTTGACGCCGCCTGCAGCAAACCGATACCGTAAAGAGACTTGACCTAAGCCCTTAGCCTAAAATTCTAAACCCTCAATCCGTAAACAACCCCTAAACCCTCCACTCTGGACGCCGCAAGAAACGCGCCAAATCCTACAGTCTCAAGGCGTCCAGATCTATGTTCTGGCCTTGGCGTTTGCTGTCGCGGGAGCCATCTACATGGGCCTGGAGGGGCCTGAGGCCGGACCGTGTTGTGGTCGTTATTGACATGTTCCTCCACGCCGCGGCAGCAACTGCAGCAGCCACGACCAACACCACCTCCACCACTTCTAGTTGACGTGGAAGACGACAACGACGACAACGACGACAACCACGACGACTACTGCTACAACTGCTGCTGCAGCTACTGCTGCTGTGTGATTTCTGCTATGTTCGCTACGACTGCCATGAAACAGGTTGCGAACCCAAATCCCAAACTCGTGACTCAAGCCCTGCAGAGCCGAATCTGAAAGCCCGAAACCCTTCACGCACAGCTTCTCAAATCCTGAACCCTTAGCCCAAAGAAGAGCTAAACCCATCGCGCGCTGAGCGGTTATCCATCGACCGAAAATGACCGATCGAATGCTATTATGGGAACTCCTAACCATAAGGGAGTCATGAGGGACCTCTGACAAGAAGAGACTCCCAGGTACAGCTGGGCGCCTTTGACCTCTGGACGCAGGCATTGATCCCTGTTTTCGGAGGTTGCGGGGCTAAGGGTTTACAGCGGCTGGGGCTTGGGGCTAAGGCTTTGCGGTGTCTCTCGGGATGTGTTCTTTCGAGATGTGCGGTTTTATGGGTCGAAGGCTAGTTTGGACATCGAACTACGGCTTTTGTGGAGTTAGTCGGATCTCATCTGGATTTTCCGCAGGGGGCTTCGTTTAAGTTACCATGAGTCCACAAGTCCATCATCAAGAAATCATAGTTTCTGCCACGTACCCCTAGCACGGTAGCTGCAATTGTAGTTTGGGCTTGCTTTCCAGCTGGAAAGTCAACAACGGCCCAAGCCCCAAACCAAAGAAGCCTCTGCTCTATAGCCTTGATCCGCAAACCCGACACCCCCTATTCTGAGTCCCTATGTGGTGTAGTGTCATCCATGATATTATGGTGTACTTTGTTCTAGTATTGCATATTCATTTCAACCTATTTCTTTCTTGGTATGCAAGGTGCAAAAGCCTGGCTCCCAAGACGCCCGCTACTTTGCCTCCGCGCGTCGATCGGCGCTGGCAGGGGCCTCCGGCTAGGTTAGTACAATAGACTAGACTAGACTATACCGTGCTATACTAGCCGTGGGCGGCATTCTAAATGAGTGCCCCTGCCCTAACTGCCTTCCTTCAAGCTACCCTTGTGTGTTGCGAGCTCGATCGATAGGTACAGTAGTGATATAGCAAGGCAGCTAGAGACGCAGATTGTTAGGAAGGGAGATAGGTAGATAAGACCCAGGGCTTCACGGATACAGTGACTTCTGCAAGCCTGACCCCAAAGATCGAATATGACGCCGTAAACTGATGAACCCTAAACCCTGAACCAGAGAGCAAGCACTGAGGGGCTGCGTCACGTGCTCCCCCTCGGACCAGCAAATGCGAGCGCCATTGCGCCCAGACTTTGCCAACGAGTGGATGTCTTCCGGGTTTTGAAGGGCCAAAGTGGCCAAAGCCAACGTGATCAAGAGCTTTGTTTCATTCGGTGTCTGGGCACTGGTTTCTCGGTGTTTCGATGATCTGCTGCTGCGTGCGGATCCCATTATTAAAGACATTCGGCTCCGGAGGAGCCCTATATCGTCAAGACCCGTGACCTGAAGCCCGAGACCTCCGAAACCTTCCGAACCGGCCAAGGCGGCCCGACAATGGCACAGCATCGAGCTTTTTTGGGAGTGCCTGGGCAAGAGGTATAGACTTTGAGATAAAAGACTAAAGATGATTGAAGTGTAGGGGTTGGGGTCTTGGGCTTTTGGGTTGAGGCTGCGGGGTCAAAGTATGGAGTGCATCTATGTGTCGAGTGAGTACGAAAAGAGGTTCAAGAATGTGAAAGCAATGTTTGGTGTTCCCGGATGATGTCCCCTTCATAGTCCTTGTTTCAGCATGCTTTTATACTACAACATTAACATACCCTGGAGATCCTCTTCTAATTGTTAAGAAGTGCTTATTGGGGCGAGTTTGAGCCCCCAAGCAGAGCTTCAAGGGTACAGTTTGGGGTTTCGGGTGTTCGGCGTGCGGCGGTGTTCTGCCTGAATGTTTTAGTACCATCCAAAACCTGAGTGTTCCCCCCGAGCTCTAAATGCTTTACTCTGCGCCCGAAGCCCTCGCCTTTACACCTCAAGCCCCAACGCTCAACCCCAAACGTTGAACCCTGCAAGCGTGCAGCATAGACGGCCCTAGACCCGAAATCCTTCAAGGCAAGTCCCAACCAGAACGGGGTTCTGGGCTGAGGATGGGCGCTTCGGAAGAGCAGAAGCTCCAGGACCCTGTCGCCGAGCTAAGTGTAAGGGGCTTTGTGTGAGGCTTCTCGGGGTTGTATGATTTTTGTATGAGGTTTTTGGTTTTGTCTAAACGGATATTCAGCGTTGTTCGTTACGATTCTTATCGGGTGTTGTAGGGTTCGAAAGAGGTCCTGTGTTCCAATCGAGCTCCAAGGACTTCAGTTTACCAGGATTGGGGGCATACAGCGAAGGCTATGTTTTCCGTATCATGGTAGCCTAAAGTTGGCTCTTGGCCAAGACCCCATGTTTACGACAGAGCTCAGGAAGGCCCGGTTTTTGGGATCGAGTGCATCCCGTTCAGGCTTTCTGGCTTTGGGATTTAGGGCCGTCGGGATCTTGTTTTCCGATTTCTAGGGCTCAGGGGATGGCTGTATCAGGGTTTGTGATTCGGGCAAAGCTGTTTAAAGCAAAAGCGCGCTGAACCTCCAAGGTTTGACAGCCTGAACCTGACAGGCACCTTAAAGACCACACGCCCTATGCCTTCAGAGCCCTGAAACCCTGTAAGCCCGATGCCCTAGCCGGCCCTAGCCTTTCATCACTAGGTTTCCCAGTAGTACCCTTTTGTCCCTTTTCTTTTTGGGTTCCCTGAATAAAACCAAATAGTCGAAAAAAGGCTACCCTTATTATTTAGGGGCTGGGGAACCTAGATTACAATGCCGGTCACAAGCCTCGGAGGACTTTCAGCCCGAAGTCATCAGTGACGCCTACATGTCCCGAGTCCATGCGGCTGAGGCAGGGCACATGTGCTTGCGACAGGGTGGAGGGTTCGGGGCTTGAGGGGTTTCGGCTTTTAGGCTTAAGGTTTTGGGACTTAGGGTCATGCGTCCGTCAGTGTCAGGCATCAGGTCTTCTGCCTGCTCGGAGATGCTGTCGGGGTCAGTGTGCGAGTGCAGGGGAGTATGGGGCCCATTCTGGCAATAACATGAGACTCATCAACCCTCAAGCCTGCTGAAGATAAATGAGAGCAGAGTGTCTCTATCGCACTGGAACATCACACATGAAACGCAGAAAGACAAGCCCGCAACCCTAAAAAGGAAAACCCTAATCCAAAGTAAGCCGTGAGCATCCCAGGCATTAAATTCCCAAAGAGACCCGAACCTTAAATCAAGGTAAACACTCAAAGGCTTAACCCAAAGTAATCCAACATGCCCCCGGGACCTAAACTGTAATCAAGAGAGCCCCATTCCTTAGCTCCCGAACCCTACCCTCGCAAAGTTCCCGAAAAGGGATCCGGATATGGGTGACATCGACGTCTTTGAGCTATGACTTTGACTTGAGCTGAAGATGTCCCTAAACCCGCAGTCCTCAAGAAGCTTGACCCTGCATCGTGCATCGTTAGGGTTGAGGGGTTAAGTGACTTTGGGATGTTAGGTGTTAGGGTGTTGTGGAGTTTCGTTTTCTTCCGTTTTGGGTTTGGGCTTAGGGTGCCATCCCAGGGAATTTGCTTTCCAAGTACGCGATGCAGGGGCAATCCCTGCAGTCGAGTCTATTGCTGGTCTGCCCAAAGAGCAAAAAGTCATCAAAAGTCTATACCCATCAAAGCCTTAAGCCCCTTTCCCCGTCAACACGACAACCGTGCAACCCTGAGACCCCAAACGCCCTCCAACAAAATTGCTAAGCCCGAGACAACCCCTAAACCCCCAAAAAAACTCTTTGTAAAACTTTGAAGCGCGCAAAACCACAACGTTACAACGCATTGACGGCCAGGCCCAGGTGCAAGCGCTGACCGGCTGGAGTTCCTTCTGCAACGCCACGCCGGCAGAGGTCCCATTCAGGATTTCGGTCCCTGGTCACTACCTCTCCCATTACTGGTTTAGGGTTCAGGGCTTTGGGCTTAGTGTGGGAGCAAAACCGGGTCTATTTTGAAGCAAAGCTTCGGCGAGCACGTACATAGGCTTCTGCTATATATCCCGCCTGTCATCACCCTTTCCCTACAATTTTTCGAATTCGACAGTGATTGAAGCTTCTTTTTGCAGAAAGGCTATGCCGCAATCTTAGAGATGCAGTGATCAGGCTGTGGCCTCATCGTCTCGCATTGGGGTATGCATATCCATTTCCTTTGGGGCTTTCGGGATTGGCAGTGGGTTCCTTATTCTGATTATCTCATACCGTACCCTATTGTACGACTGGTGATTCCGTAGTCCCGAAGCCCTGTCTTTTTTGTGGTTGCGGGTTGCGGGTGTTTTCGCAGTTCAGCTCCCGGCCTGAAAAACCTGCATGTTCCGAACCGTCAGCCCGATAGCTGTAGCAATTCCCGAGCACCCTAGGCCCCAAAATCCTGCAGCCCTAAAGCCCTTATGAACCTTAAAACCCTGAGCCTCTGAGCCCTACAACAGCCTGCGAACAACTCTGTCTGAACACTCTGTCTGAACACCCTTATTGAAAGCAGTTTGTTGCAACGCCTTCAACAACCCTCATACGAACCCGGAAAAAGCAACACACCCGAATCCGTGAAGCCTAAACACCGTGGACATCCTGTCAAATCGGATATGCCCTCTGCCGAAGAGGAACAACAGGACTGCGACCCCGTACAAAACCCTACACCAAAACAACCCTACACGACCCTGAACCCCAGACCCCAAGCCTAGAACCCTAAAGGGGCCCTGAGACCGGAAGCCCTAGGAAGCCCAAGAGGTGCAGTTCCTGTGCCGGCCCGGGGACTCCCTGCCGGCCTTAGCCTTTGGGACCTGGGAGGCCGGGCGCCACCCTTCTTGTCTTTCTCCCTTCTTCAAAAGAACGTGGAATAAAGACGACAAGCTAAAGTAGACATGATGAAGCAAGCAAACACATAGATCAACACACTTTTATGTATCAAACATAGTAGATATATGTAATACATGTATGTATGTATGTGTATATGTGTATATAGGTATATACGTGTATATATGTGTATAGGTATATGTGTACCTATGCATATGCATGTGCATATGCAGATGCATCTATGTATGTATGTATGTATTTACGCA